>JAHREE010000478.1:9951-22064 GCA_033628505.1 Tringa tobata
TGCTTCCTTCTTCCTCTCCTCGCCGCTCTGTAGCGGCGGTGGCGGAGATGGGTGGGCAGCCGGGAAGCTGTGTGCCCCTCTGTCCTCCCCTAGCTGCCAGTAGGGATGGTGCGGGCCGGTGGGTCAGGCTGTGTCAGGCGCCCGCTGACACGGGACGGGCCGGGGCGGGGGAGCCCGGAGCGGCGGTGAGCGGGGCCGGGCAGCGGGGTGCTGGGTACGGGGGGCCTGGACTGGGCCGGTCTCGGAGGGGGTTGGCCGCGGCCCGGAAGGAGAGGGCCTGAGGCGCGGCTGGGCCTGAGGCGTTCGGGTCCGGGGGCGCTGAGCAGGGCCGGTCTCGACCCGTTAAGGCCTGAGGCCTCCGGGACCCGGGAAGCTGCGCAGGGCCCGGCAGGGCCTGAGGTGTCCGGGCGCGGAGGTTGGGTCTGTCAGACCCCAGCCTGTTCCTGTAAGACCGGAGGTATCCGGGCACGGGGCGTCTGGTCCAGTCTCGTCACACCCCTGTGGGGCCTGAGGTGTCCCGGCTCAGAGTCGGGGACCCGGGCACGGGAGGGGGGTCGGTCTGCTCTAGTCCTGTCCCATCGGGGCACGAAGGGTCGGCCCATGCTCAGGTCACCCTGTGGTGGAGTTCTGCTGGTCCCTTAGGCTGGGTGTAAGGCCAGCCGCTCCTGGAGGGACACAGAGCAGGGCTTACACTGGTCAGCCTAAGAAATGCTTTAATGTCTGTTGCTAATATTGTGTGCTTTCCCCCTTGCCTGCAGGAGGCCTGACGCGTGTGCTGAGCTCTCACTATGAATGCTATTGTTGCCCTCTGCCATTTTTGTGAGCTCCACGGTCCTCGCACCCTCTTTTGTACTGAGGTTCTACATTCCCCGCTTCCCCAAGGCGCAAGCAGCGGGGACATCTCTGGGCAGAATGAGCAAGCAGAAGAAGAAGAAGGTGGCATTCAGATGAGCAGTCGGATCCGCTCACACAGCCCGGCAGAAGGTGCCAGCGCCGACTCCAGCAGCCCAGGGCCAAAGAAGTCTGACATGTGTGAGGCAAGTGTGAATATCTGTGTGCGGATATCAGGGACCCTTGGCTTAACTAAAGGGCTCTCGGATTCTCTAATGCAAATTTATTTAAAAAATGTAAACTACACTCATTTTGTATGTGACTGCCAGTACCAGAAGATCTCCAAGTCTTCACAAACTGTAATGATCCATGGCAAGAGAATGAAGGAGCTGTTGTTGAACATGTAGACCTTGACAAGACGGTGTCTTGAGGTCTCTTTAAGCCCTGTGATTCTCTTGTGGCTAAGAAATGCTTTCCTTATCCTTGAAGAGCATTTACTTTATTAGATTAAGTCTGATAATTTATTAGTAGTAATTTTAAGAGCAGTATTGATTAGGAAACATAAAAAAATGGCTAAAGCAATTAAAACAATAGTGAAAATGTATGTTCTCATGCTAGTCTACTATTAGTACTTGTTCTGAGGTATTTATTATTTATTGTTCTTTCAGGTTATGGCCTGTTTTGTTAGGCCAGTTGGTTTCACAGCTGCTGTTTACTGAATTTTACCACTTGTAGAGCCAGTAGCAAGTTCACAGTCAAATTAAATGGTGGAAAATGAGCATAAGAGCATATGAAGTATATTGCAGAAAGTTCTATCTGAGGAGCTGGGTTCCAGTCCTGACCCTGACTCATATTTCTTGTCTTCTAAGTATTTGCATTCTTGTCTGTATAGGTAAATAATGCGTCCTTACGTTTTGAAAGAAAAACGTAGAGGCCTTTGTAGACTTTAGATAACTGCATGCTCATTTATGGCTGGATTTGCTTTTCTGTCTTCAGGGTTGCCGCTCTCTTGCAGGAGGACATCCTGGGTATGTCAGCCACGACAAAGAGACTTCAATCAAGTACGTCAGTCACCAACACCCAAACCACCCCCAGCTGTTCAGCATCGTGCGCCAGGCCTGCGTTCGCAGTCTGAGCTGCGAGGTAACCACCGTGGAGTACAGGGCTATGGCCTTAAGTGTTGTTTCAAATCCAAGATAGTGCTTTGCTGATCCTGGCTGCTCTGCGCAGCCTGAAAAGAAGGTGGGCATGGCGGTGGAAAAGCAGACAGATAAGGATTCCAGGATTAGTGGGAATTTTTAAGGTTGATCTTTGATAACCTTGAGAGTTCCTTACTCTCCCCTTGTGAGACCAAAAATTTCCCTCTCTTGTTTTTCCTCCTACGTATGTATTGTTTTTCTTTGTAAGATAAACTGGTTTTGTAAAAACATTGGAATCTGTCGTTTAGTGCCAAGAAATATTTGAGTTTTGTAGACCATTAACATTCAGCATCTCATAGACGTGCAGGGAGAACCTTCACTACAGATTAATGAGTGTTTGTGTGTCAGGATCAGCAAAATCCCTTGTGGATTCTCCACATCATTGTAGTCGAATAGAGCTGAATTCTTAAAATCCAGCTAAATTGAAGGTTTGTAGGATACTTCTGGAGGTCTGTTTGGATAGTAACCTAAAAAAGGCTTGTTTAATTTACCAAGTGTGTGTGAGAGAGCGGGAAGCTTTGTTCAGTTTATTACAGTTTCAGCTGCGTGATGTGCTTAACTGCTTTGGTGTGTGTGTGTGTGTCCCTCCCCTTCAGGTCTGCCCAGGACGTGAAGGCCCTATTTTTTTTGGAGATGAACAGCATGGTTTTGTCTTCAGTCACACCTTCTTTATCAAAGACAGCCTGGCTCGAGGTTTCCAGCGCTGGTACAGCATCATCACTATCATGATGGACCGGATTTACCTCATTAACTCCTGGCCTTTCTTGTTGGGAAAAATCAGAGGCATCATTGACGAGCTTCAGGGCAAAGCACTTAAGGTACATCGGCGCCCAGAGTCCATTTTACTCAACATTAGTAAAACATTATGATAGTTGATTTACAGCTGAGTCAAAAACCTGATCCAGCTCATTGCTGCCAGGGTGGTCGTTAAGGTTGACACAAGGGACAAGAGGACAGTGCGTACCTGGGGGTGCGAGAGAGAAGGAACAGGGCGCCTCTCGCATTCTAAGCCAGTTGTAACACTTCTCACAGACCTAACTTCCAGACAATAGCACTGTTAGAAATTAAAGTAACAAACATTGTGAAGGACAATGGTTTTGGAGCACAAGTATTACTTAGTGGTAATTTTAGTCAGACTGAGAATAAGATGTCCCTTCCCTTTCTTTTCCCATAACTTACAATGTATTTTGGATGATTGTGTGTGACGCATCCTTTTCACTTTGTATTTTTCTTGTTGGTTTTTTTTTTTTGGCTCAGCTTTATGTAAGAATTTTAACTTTCTTCAGTCTCCTGTACTACTTTTCTTCTGTGGTGCAGGTGTTTGAGGCGGAGCAGTACGGGTGCCCTCAGCGTGCCCAGCGGATGAACACGGCCTTCACCCCCTTCCTGCACCAGCGGAACGGCAACGCGGCCCGCTCCTTAACGTCACTGACCAACGATGAAAACCTGTGGGCATGTTTGCACACTTCCTTTGCTTGGTAATGCCACTTGTGCTTCTAGCTTCTACAGATTCTTCCAGAAGAGAATATTGCCATATTCTGAAAGGGTGGAAATGAGATTTGAGTATTTGGGCATTTTTTTCTGCAGGTAGTAAGTTGGATTTTGTTAAGCAGCCTCTGAATTGGAAGGAGCTAAGCACAGAAAGGCAGCACCAGTTGATGCATTTAGGACAGGAAAAGAAATTCTTGTTGCTGCGAAGTAAACCTGCTCACGTGGCTGCTAATGGAAACCACGTCTATCAGGGTGGAAAGGCTTTGCAGTATAAAACTAAGTATGGAAGAAAGCCAGAAAAGATGCTCCTACCCCCAGCTTGTTGTACTTGGGACTCGCCCATGAAGCACGGTGGTTGTTCACCTGGAAGTGCCCCTGTGTTGTGACAGGCAGCGTGGGAGGTGCGGCCGTTTGGCAGAGTAGTGTTTCTGTGGGAGTCCAGTTGCTCCAGTGCCTGGTTGCTGATCCAGCTTCCCTGGAAAGATGCCACGGAGAGGGTTGCAACACTGACATGTGACTTGGATGGGGGGATAAGTGCGTTGCACAAAGTAATTGCAAAATGGTAGGCCTTTCGGTGACTTTTGAGTGGCAGTGGCTGTAAAATGCATTGATAGTTACTACACTGAGGAAAGCATAGAAAGGAAACACACATTGGTTCGTGGTTGGACTTTTTTGTTAAGCTCATGGCACCGAGTTTTTTACTCGATTTTTGCACTGAGCAAACAGGCTTAATGAACCCTACTTATATTTCTTTCCATGTCTCCAGGCTTTTGAAAGCTTGTGGCAGCCGACTTACAGAGAAGCTTCTGGAGGGAGCACCAACAGAAGACACCCTCGTTCAGATGGAAAAACTAGCAGGTGAGGTAGAAGTTTCCAGAGCTGGAAGACCCTCTGAGAATGCTTTGGAGGGTAAAAGACTAAGTCCTTTTAGCAGCTTCGTGAGCGCAGCCATCTCTCATCAACTTAGTGGTAGTCCTGCAGTAGCTGACGTGCTCTCCCATGTGGAGATGACTCTGACAGGAATGTGAAATCAAGGCCCTTGGCTTGATGGGCTCTCTGCACGCACATGTGGTTTTTGTTACTCGTGTAGGGGTGTTGCATCATCATTATTATTGTTCTCTCCAGCCGGGTTGGCCCTCCCAATGAATCTCTACAGCCAGAAGAATTTGCAGTTACAATATATGGACTTCTTGCTCCTTTTTCTACAAAATGCTTCAATTTTTTTCTTGTGCTGAATTATTTTTATTAATCCATTTAGACTAGAATCTACAGAACCTGCCTCAAAGGTTTGGCCGTGACCTTTAAAGCAAGAATAGAGAACACGTAGCTGGTCAAACGATGAGACTTTGTGTCCTGTAGAAGATGAAAATTCCTTCTTGACCCTTCAGTGGTTATTGTGTATCTGAACTGTGAAACTTCATTAACACCTCAGGGGTGGCTGTGATGCTGGTACTTTCAGTTACTGCATTCTGAAGCCCACACAGAGCCAAAATCAGTTGTCTGCAGTGTGTGTAAGCACTTCTGAGCAGTTCCCATACCTAGAGAGCAGCAGGTTGTATGATTGCTCTACCTTTTTTTTGCCTAGACCTGAAAGAAGAGTCAGAAGGTTGGGATGGTTCTGAGGAAGAAGAGAAGCCTTCTTCCCAGCCAGATGTTGTAGAAGGGCAGGAGCTCTCTAAATGCTCACCCGAAACATCTCTGATGCCAGATTGCAACAGCTGGAATGTGGCTCACAGAAGATTATCTGTCTTTCGCTCTCTCAGGCACATGAGACAGGTAAGAGAAGCACGGTTACTCTGATGCTGAATTCACAAGGTAATAACCTCTTTTCTCCTGATAGTGTTTATTGAAAAGCTATTTATTTCCTGAAGTTTGCACTTCTTTCCTTGTTCTGTGTTCAACACAGCGCCTACACAGCTGGTAGCACAGTGTTAACTGCGTCTCTGAGGACTCTCCCTGGGACGTCACATGAGCCTCTAGTGATCATCGGTCATGTGTGATGGGATCATATGATTTCTCTCTAATTCTGTACTTTTCCTCTTCCCAAGAGCAGTGGCAGTAATTTAATACAGAGGTCGCGCAGCATCTTCAAAGCCAAGTATTACTTGCTTAAAACAACAGTGTTTCTGATGGGGAAAAATGATAGAGAAACAGAACCAATGGTTCTGTACAGATCTAGCTTTTCTCCAGTGCTTCCAGTTACCTGGATGAGGGGGAAGGTTCGGTGCTTTTGATTTAGTCTCCAGCTTGTTTTCCTGGATACTCCTCACAACTACCTGCTCTATGTCTTTAGGCTCCTTTTGTTCTACTGTCTCCCAATTTAGAATGCTTGAAGCTATTGAACTACACCACTGTACTGCAAGTGTGTGCCTTTGGGGGCTTGTCTAAGGATATTGTTTCACCTTTCCTGCCTGAACCGCTGTTGTGAACATAACCCAGAGCACGGAAATGCCTGAAAGTTGTTATCATCTCATAGAAGTTGTTCAGTCCCATTCCAAACGGGCCTGTGTCCATCTTAACAAAACCACTGATTTGGGCAAGTGGGCTGGTTGATGCTGGGTAGCCAGAGCACTGAAGAGTTGGGAGCAACCGAGAAATGAAACCTGCAGCAACCTCATCTAGTTGAATATATCCCTGCTCATTGCAGGGGAGGTTGGACTAGATGACCTTTAAAGGTCCCTTCCAACCCAAACTATTCTATGATTCTCTTAATGTGCTCGATATTGAGTTGGATCATTGATTAGTGGTATTGGCAACGTGGTACTTTGCTGCTGTTTGTTCTTGAAAGCATAGATGGGGGTGAATATTGTTTTGCTTGACAGTCCGACACCTTTCAAAGAAATACTTGATCTTGGTGCTGTGATTCAGAGCTATTAGTCTGCGCACAGAGCAGCTAAATTATCATGTTACTTTCTGCTGTTCGGTTCTAGACATTTTCTTATGTGGCAGTCCTTGTTTGGGACAGGGAAAACTGGACATTTCACTAGTTTTCATAACCAATGCAGAATGTTTGTGGATATTTTTTTTTTCAGGTTCTTGGGGCATCAGCATTCCGCATGCTGGCTTGGCATGTTCTGATGGGGAACCAGGTCATCTGGAAAGCTCGAGATATGGATCTTGTCCAGTCTGCTTTTGATGTGCTACGGGTAGAAACTTTTTCCTTTGTTTCCTGGCTGCATGTTTTTACATCTATTTCTCTAGTATTCCAGCCATCGTGATGACCTGTCTCTGACAATGCAGTCTTGGCGAGAATGTGTTCTAAATTATGTGATTTGGAAAGAAAAAAAAGCCACAATAAAAAACCAAACAAACACTCACCAAAGAAAAAAACCTCAACCTTTGCATGTCTTCGTTGTAGTAAGTAAGCAACTGCATACTTACTTACTTTCAAGCTGAGTAAGATACTTTGCATCCCCCAAATCAGGAGCATCTGCTCCAATTCTTGGCTGGCCCTTGAAGTTAAGAGAAAATTGTGCTTTACTGGTTTAGCTCTGGTGTTTCTCTTGACGTGTTTCCATCCTCTTTTAGACCATGCTGCCTGTGGGTTGTGTGCGGATCATCCCCTACAGTGACCAGTACGAAGAGGCATATCGGTGTAACTTCCTAGGGCTTAGCCCACACGTCCAAATCCCATCTCACATACTGTCATCTGGTAAGAACCTGGTGCAGAACCCTCGCCTTTCCCTATCATTTTATGTTAATGGACACAAGATTATTATTATTTTTGTAATTAAGTATTGGCAGATCATCTAACAATGCTGCATGAACCTATACCACTTAGAGGGTTTTTTTTTCCACATCCCTCTGCCTGTTCAGTAGTTGAATGGTGTGACACCTGCTTTAAGCACCAGACATGCTATAGCTGTCAGTCCTGGTTCCTACTGAAAAGTTAATGCTGGGCCAAATATTTTAAGCTGACAGAGCTGTGCTTTCTTGGAGCAGGGTATATAGCTGGATTTTAGAATCTGGGCTTGTACAGTTCATGTTATTTTGGGCTCTTGTTGCTCTAGAGTTTGCAGTCCTTGTGGAAGTTCGCACTGCGACCCGCTCCAGTCTCTACCCAACCCTCTTTGAGGATGAGCAGTCCCTCAACAAGTACGAGTTTGTTGTCACCAGCGGTAGCCCTGTTGCAGCGGATCGAGGTGAGTGATTTGAAAGTAGAAAGAACCTTTTGATATGGTACTAGAAACAACAAAAGCTAAACAACTTTGGTTTAAAACTGGGTTTGAAGAAAACGAAGGCCCCGGAACCAGTGTGTAGTATCCCAAGATCCATCACAAAATTCCATGTTGCTTCTTGGATCAAACATTTTTCTAGTGGCATGATCTTTAGCTCCTCTTCCACGGAAATCAAATCAAGGCAGGCCACTGGAGGGTATATTTTTCCACCTTGTGGGATGGGTAGGTTTCTTCCTGACTCAAGCAAGATTGTTATCTGTGAACTAATCAAGCCAAATTCCATGTTGAAATTAGTTGTGCTGTTATTAATAGCATAGCTTTCTGCATCCAGAGGAAGCTGCATTAATGCACCAGACCAAAGTACTGCTGAAAAATGAGCTGGGGGGCTAGTGCTCTTGAACAGAAGAAGAGGTGGAACAAATGTGTATTCTTGCTTGTAATTCCAGGCCACAGAATAAATGGACTAGGCTTTGCCAAGTTACTGGGATGAGCAGGTAACCTATAGCTTGTGTGTCCTCTTTCTCACCCTTTTCCCCCTCTTTCTAAACCTTGCAGTTGGCCCCACAATCTTGAACAAGATTGAAGCTGCCCTGACCAACCAGAACCTTTCCGTAGACGTTGTGGATCAGTGCCTTGTTTGCCTGAAGGAGGAGTGGATGAAGTAAGTACGACCGCGTTGCTTTCGGAGACACGGCTCTGGCACTAATCCTGCAACGGTTACAGCAGAGCCCAGGGCAGACCTGCAGTCAGGTAACTCCGGCTTTAGTCTTGAGGGAGTAGTTGGCTTTACTGTTGGGAGTTCAGAATATCTGAGTTCTTCTACTCTGGTCCCAAATCTTTTTGACTTTCAGCAGTTCTTAAACCTTTACGCTTCAGTTCACACACCTGTAGGTTACCTACATGACAATACTTGTCTGCCTTTATATATATCTGGTGAGGATTAAGTATGCAAATACGTATGCGCCTGTCAGTGTGCGCTATATTCCACTGCAGGTAACGTGCCAAACAGATGTCGTGATTGCGCCTTCAGGCACTGCATTTCAAAGGTGCAGGGAGCTAGAAAGGAAGGCCAGGCGGTCGTGTGAAATAATTCACGGAACATTACGATTTTGTGCATTTACCCGAAGGCCAGATGGGCACTGGATGTGTCTCCCGAGGAGATTCCCAGTTGTCACAATTAATTGTTCTACTTTTCGCCAGAATGAAAAGACAGAGTAGAATTATAACATATTACTACTGAAAATGAATAATCCCCCTAAGTAATCCTCCCCACCTTTTCTTGTACTCTTCTCCCCCCCACCTTCTTCATTCAAAGCATGAGAATAGTTTCCATGGGATGTTGTTTGAAGCTTTTATTAACATTTAGTTGCATGAGGTTCAGAGAGAAGCTACAATGACTGCTCATTCCGTCTTTGATGCATCCAAGACCATTGTAGTAGTGACAGGAATTTCTTGGTTTTGCAGTAAAGTGAAGGTCCTCTTTAAATTCACTAAAGTGGACAGCAGACCCAAGGAGGATACCCAAAAACTGCTGAGCATTCTGGGAGCTGCAGAGGAGGACAACGTCAAGCTTCTCAAGTTCTGGATGACTGGCCTGAGCAAGACCTACAAGTCCCACCTGATGTCAACAGTTCGCAGCCCCACGTCCTCCGAGTCTCGGAACTAAAGGGTGCCCAAACCTCACTTGCTGCCTTCAGATAATGGCAGGGAACCCCGAGTTGCCTCTGCTGAGCCCGCAGCATGGGATGATGGAACAGTGAAACTCCATCGCTGTTCTTCTGGTCCTCAAACTAACTTGAAGTGTGACTTGAGTCTTTTCTGATTGCTGTGAGACTGGACTAATAAGTGCTAATAACTAGTGCTGCTGTCTGTCCCGAAACGCAACTCTAATTCTAGACCTCCACGCTCAAGACTAAAATACGGCAACACTCAAAGAATCAGCATGAATTAATTAAAATCTCGTGCTGTCCTCATTAAGCATTATGGTGCGGCAGTAGACCTCAGTTTTAGATTTTATTGGCAAGACTCGGATACCTGTGACAACATCCGGAACTCCAGGGAGTGGATATAGTTAATCTCTACGAATCCCACATAAGTCTCCTAAATGCCAACAAGAACCAAAAATAAGTGACACGTCACAGGGTATGGATCACGTGTAAATTATTTCAAACCACTTTATGCTCGGATTTAAAAAGAGACTATTTTCTGCTGTAGCATAAGTCAGGATATCCTATTGGGAGTCCTGTCACTCCACTTTATTTATTTATATCTTAACTTGAGACAGGTTCAGCGTTTGCTTTGGCAATCTTGTCTGGGAGGGAGAATTGTAATATAAGAAATCTCAAAACGCAGCCTGCTTGCCTCTCGGGAGGGTAAATTACGCGCCTTGTTTTGCCTGTGGTTGCAAAACTTCCAGGTAATGAAGATAACCTCGCCAGGGTAAGGTTGCTGGTGGTGGTCTGTCTTCAGAAACAGTTTTGTAGCTTCCTAATTAAGTTAAGCAGAAAAGATCCAACCTGTAGGTGCTCCCTTCTTATATAACTCTATAGTAGCCGTTTTGAATGCTTAATAATTCATGGAAACATTGGTGCATTTTTTTAATTACCTACACAGATATTCTTTATCTGTATTGTAAGGGATTACTGTTTCTGTTGTGGTCTTTTTTTGTAGTTTGGTTTTTTTTTTTCCTGGATCATTGTTGGGAAAACTTGATGTTACCATAGAGATTTTTAACAAGTTAGAGGCAGGTTTTACCCAGGTGACCTTCTACACTCATTCAAACAAGATTCAAGCTCAAAGGGGATGTTCCAACTTGTCACGAGTTCTCTTCTTATGTATAAAATATGCAGGTTGATTTTTGTCTGGAACATCTGTAAAATAGAGACAGGCATTAAATGTCATGAAGAGCTATTTTTGTAAAATGGACAAAGCCTAGTTTTGTGTTGATTTTCAATGTGCGTCTGTGTCGGGGGGGGGAAGCAGGAGTTGATCCACAAGGTAATTCCTGCGCCTTAGCCTTGATCTAATTTACAGAATTTAACAGGTATTTTCCTCTTAACTATGTATTTATTTCATGTACATATCTGAGCATCACTTGCTCCATATATAACTTCAAAATGCTTAACTGGACACAAAACAATTGCAGGATATTCAAACAGCAAGCAGATACTTGGAAAAAAGACATTACTCTGTCACTTCAAAAACTAACCACTTGTTTAATTTCAGGGTTTGCAAAAAGGCTTGTATTTCCCAATTGTCAATAAGAAAACAGGAGACAAAAGAGATTCTCAAGTTCTATCCCCAGGAAAGGAAGCTTTCAAACAGTATAAGCATCTTGCTTCCCGCGTGCTGGGTGTGACTCATGTGGGAGAAAATCCCATTGGGAGTGGGATAAAAGTTACAGAAATCGTTAGAGAATTGTGGATAAGTGAGGCAGAATTTCTAGTACCAGGTTGATGCTTGCTCTTGTGGCTATTGTTTATGTGACTACTACTCTTTTTGCTGAAAAGCTGTTCTGGTCCAGTTCAGAGGTGCGTAACAGAACGGGTAAGGCATTATTTGGCATTTAGAGCTTCTCTATTGCTGAACTGTTTTTAATCTTTTGAAGAGTAGCTCTCCCAAGCAATCCCACGTTAAATCCAAGTCTCTGGCTAACCTGCAGATGGTGCATGAGCACCCGTTAGCAGAGCCTGTGTTTCTGAACAGAGGTGTGGTTTCTTCCAAGACAGCAAAACAGTGATCACCAGGTCAGGCTTGAGGCTTCATCGTCTTCTTCCTTGGGCTTGTGCAAGTGGTGAGTTGTAGGCAATGGCAATCAGCCTCCCCCCTGATCCCAAACAGGGAAAACATATCATTTTTGAGCTAGGGCAAGGAAACCACTAATCTAGCAGGTATAAAATACCCACAGGAAAGAAGGGGGAGAGTTGCTGAAGCCTGTGAACCCAGTGCTCCTGTGTAGCTTAAAACCAGACGTGCTTGCCTGCCAGAACAGATCTACATGTGGGATTAGCAAATAATTGCCTGGGCAAGTTCCCGCAGTTTGCAGATCAGGCTGCGGGCCCTCCTTTTGCCGTCAGCCATAGCTGGAATGTGCACAACTTAATTAATAAAAAAGCACGTCTGCAGCCATCTTTCACCACTCTCCTTCCCTCCAAATGATACACCTTAAAGACAAACTGATTAAAGTGGGATGTTTCTTCATCCCGGCGCCATTTCTGCCTGGCCGAGCAGAGGGTGAAGGGCGGGAGGTGGGAGAGATCCATCACTGCCCTGCGGCTACAGTCCGTGCTTTTTAACCCCATTCTGCCACTCTTGTCCCCTCAGACAGGGCCTGGCGATGCAACGGGGCCTCTGGGTGTTGGGGAAGGGTTAGGAGGATGGAGCCACTCCTGGATGTGCCCAGCATGAGAGGTGG
>JAHREE010000478.1:31918-84614 GCA_033628505.1 Tringa tobata
GCCTAGGACATCCCCTCTGCAGCTGAGACAGGGGCCACCATTTTACACGCTACTGGTCTTTATGGGAAACGCATTTACAGGCATCACTGGCCACTCCTCCGCTGGGCCAACAGCAAAATGGCTGTTTCTCCTACCAGCCCTGGATGTTGCTGAAGTTTAGTCTGAGGCATGCAGAGTCATTCAAGCATGCACACTCAGCATCCCACCCTCCCAACACAGCAAACAGGAACACGTGCCCCCACCGCCTCCAGATCCTCCCCGCGATGGTCAGCTGTGTTGGAGAGGGTGGGAGGAGCAGGAGGACGAGAAAGCCATATTCCCCAGGGAAGAGTCAGCGAGACTGCATTTCACAGGGACCTTGGGGAGGCTGACTTCTCCCCTTCCCCCTCCCCCAGTAAAACAATTAGCCGTGAATAAACCAGTCAGTCATTAAGAGAAGAAGGGCTCTCGTTTGCCATGGAGGTGTGAGCAGTGCATGCAAAAGTGGGCGGCTCCAGTCGGTTGGTGGGTGCCGGTTTGATTACCTACGTGGCAGGGAACCTGGACTCGGGTTCATTTCAGTTATCCCATGAGACCTGCTCAATAACGGACTGTTGAAGGAAAAAGCAAAATAAAGAAAAAAAAAAACACAAAACAAAACAAAACAAGAAGCTCATAAATCCTGAATGCATTGGCGTTCACGCAGCCCCAGCCCCCCCAGCCCTGGCAGGGATGCGAGCAGGCAGAGCCCATGCTTGCTCTCCTCTCCTCTCCTCCTTCCCCCACCAAGCAGCACGCTCTGAGGACCACAGAAGTGGTCCGAGTTGAAGTGGTGAAGGGAAACCCAACATCAGACCTGGCCCAGCAGGTCTGGGCTGCCCCTGAAATGCACAGAGGTGCTCTCTGTATTTACTGGGTGCAGCGCAGACACCCCAGGCTGATGACCTGCCCCTCACAGAGCTCGGGTGGCAACCGTTTCCCCAGCGTGGGCACCGAGCTAGAAGCCTTTTGGCTGCCTGGCTTCTCGCTCTGCCCAAGGTCCCAACCACTTCAAACATCAGCATGAGACACCAGGTATCCTGCGGTGACAGGTTTTTGCCCATGCTCATCTTTCTTCCAACTGATCTACGTTTAACGATGGCTTCTCAGCGGCTTTATTTGCCCTTTTTATTCCCGTGGCCCCACGGGAACAGCCAGTGTGTAACGTGATGTAACTCTGGGGTTACATCAAGCAGGAGAGCTTGGCACAGCATCACTGGGCAAGTAAAGCCAGAGAAACACAGGGCCACCTGCACCGTGTTAACACACAAGCAAAGCGTGTGTTAAATATGCCCAGGACTGAGGCATCGTTGATCCATATAAAGACCAAAAAATCTTGCAGTGATGAACACTGTAAAGCCTAGAATGACGTGCACACTTCCACCTACTGACACCGCCTAAATTTCAACTGAAAATGGGAGAGTCCTCCTGTGAAAGACCAAAGATCAGGGTGAATTTCTTCCTTTTTTTAAGCAGGGGGCGGGTCCTGCCTGGCTGCACAGCCAGCCATTTTCACAGTCCAAAGCTCACTTTTCTCCCCAGTGCCATCCAGGACAGCACTATTGACTGGGAAATTCTCTGTTTTCATCCCCTATCAATTTCTTCCCACCCGGGACCCCCACTGGAGAGTAACGCTGGGCATTTTCATCACACGGGGAGGGAGATCTGAGCTCACCTTTGACCTGATACTCCTTAGTTGCCGGCTAACACTGGATCTGTCTTTCTTCAAGAAATCAGGGTTGCTTTTTGATTTCATAATATCTAGGGAGAAGAAAAAGAAACAGCGTTAGTGTGGTGCCTGTGGGGTTCCTGCAAGGAGCAGGGCTGGGGCTCTTCTGCCCTCCCAGCCTGGGAAAGTGTCCTGATGAGCCCAACTCAAGCAGCAGAGGGGACTCCCGGGGGTCTCTGCTCCCCTGCACCATGTGTAGCATGAGGTTTTTCCCCAATGCAAAATGCCAGAAGGCTTTGAAAGCCCACCAGCTTCCCATTCGTGGGGCTGGAAGGAGGAACTGCCACGGGAGGGCAATTCAGGGCTGCCTGGTCCCTGCCATCTCCTGTGAGACTGTCGGCAAGGAACAGAGGTGGGAAGCAGCATCAAATGGCAAGAAAGCACCACTCAGACACAAGGGCTTGGATACCAGGAGGCACGTGTCAACCCGGGGAACCCATGGTTGCTTAGAGCTGCTGGAGGAGGACTGACCATATCCCGATACAGTGGTGTTCACAGGGGATTTCTCTCCCTGAGCTTCTGTGGCTGCTTTCAGCTGCTCTTTCAACCTGCTGATATCACAGTCTGCCTTGGCCTTCACGATGCTCAGCTCCGTGTAGATGTCTTTGTACTTGTCGCTGGCGTATTTCTTATCCTGGCAAAGGAACAAGAACAACCCAAGGGAGTCAGAGGTACAGCTGGAGCCGAGGGGGGCTGTGAATGTGCTGAAGAGGAGCTTGGCAAACGCCGACGGAGGAGGAGCCGGCAGCGGGGAGAAACGCTCGGTCGGGGTAACAGCGGCGTTTCAGGGGTGCAGGACTCCAGACAGGCAGAAGAGCCCAGCGGAGAGCAGAGAGCGCTGCCCGTGCACGCAGCCCCTGCCTCACAGGACTGCTTCTTTGTGGGTTTTAATTTTAGCAAAGACACGGAATTCAAGCAGAATTCCCAGAAACGGCCTTGGCAAAGAGGCTGGCTGGAGCAAACCAGATCCGATGCTGGGAGGCTGGGCAGATCTCTTAACACTGACTATTTTTGCCATTTCAAATCTGAATCTGATGGGACAGGAAATAAGGGAAAAACACTGAAGGGGATATTTTCCCACAAGAAGGGAGAAGGGGTGAGTCTTGAGCTGACACAGTTGTGGAGTGCTTTACTGATGACACCAAAATGGCTATTCAGTTCCACTCAGGGGAAAAATTAAATGTTATTTCAAATGTGGGGATAAGCGAGCTGAAATCTAAGCGCACACACACGGGAGCAGACCACAGCCCGCAAGAGACCTTTCAGAAATGTCCCCGGGCATTACCCTCAGCGCCGTCTGCAGCTCATCTTTGAGGGAACTGATCTCCTGCTTCAGGTACTGGATTTCTGACTCTTTGACCCGCAGCAGGACCTGTGGGAGCAGAAACAGCATGTGTTCAGACCCGAGCAGACAGTGCCATCCCAAGATTCTCCCCAAATGCGCCCGGTGACAACCGAGCCAGGGCTGGAGGCTCAGCCCCGTGCCAGCTCCATGACAGCACTGCAAAGCTGCTGGTTCACACAAGAAAATTACTCTTTGCCCAAGCTTGCACTGCTGATGTGCTCCCTGCACACCCCTCGGTTTCTGGTGGTTCCCACTGCTTTGTGAGGACTGGATCCCAGGGGACAAGCAGGGGATGGAGAAGGAAGAGTGATGTGTCTGGCTTGACATGGTGAGAAGGGAACGTTAGGGCTCCTGAAAGCTCCTGGCCCCATTGATGGCAGGATGCACGGTGTTGACCGCCACGCATGTGTGGAGGGATGGATGGCTGTGCCATGCTCCCAGGGGGTCTGCAGGCACTTGTGCCCACCAATGCTGCCCCTTTTGTGTGGCAGAGCTCACCTCCAGCTCGTAGGCGTCCTTGCCCTGTGTAAGAGGCGATCCAGCAGCCTCTCCCCCACCTTCCCCGGTCAGCAGGGTCCGCAACCGCGTGATCTCCGCAGCCAGGCGGTTATTCAGCTCCTGGGAAGAGGAGAAAAGCCGCTGTGGAAAGGGGAAGGGCGGCCACAACTTGGCACAGGAGCCCCCCCCCGCGCAGTTTGCCTGTCACCCCCTACCCACACCGGCTGCCCCCGGGCACCGTGAGGACCCTCACCTGGTTGTGGGCGTTGAGCTCCTGGTTCTCCCGCTGGCACTGGCGGAGGGCCTGCCTCTCAGCCTCCAGCGCCTGCGCCAGGTGGGCGTTCTCCAAACACTTCTGCGAATACTGCTCCGAAAGCACCTCCAGCTCCCGCTGCACCGACTGCAGCTCCTCCCTGGGGAAACACACGCCGGGTAGTGCCCTCCCTGCATACACCCACCCCTGCCCGCTCTTCCTCCAGCGCCCTGGGACAACCCAACGGGGATCTAAGCACTGAGGAGGAGGACTTGCACGCTCCCTTTGGGAGAAACCTCGAGCCCCGAGCGAGCCAGCCCTTCCCTCTCCTGGCACAGCAGTGGTCGGGCACCAAAGGGGATGGGAGGTCTTTCTCTAGGAGGTTAAATGGCAGAACTTCCTCGGGTTTCCAAAAATTGAGGTGAGATCTATCAAGTTTGCTCTGGGCACTTGGGACAAGTGTATTTGCACACCTACACAACTTGTGTAGAAGTATCAAGATAAATAAAGCTGCTTGGCTGTTCTGCTTGCTTCCCACGTGAGAACAGCCTTGCCATGAAAAGCTAAAAGTGCCTTCTCCTCGCCTGGTTAGATTTGGTTGAGCAACCCTCTTGCTGCAGCTGTGTGAAAAGCAGCACCGTGTCTGCACATCTGCTACTCCTGGTGACCATAGAGCAGCTGAATTTGGGCAGTGTAGGGACACTGATCTGGAACCCAGATTACAGGCAACCAGGAGCCTTTGATGGGCACAGCTGGGTTGGGACCAAGGGAAGAGGTCCCTGTGATGACAGGTCTGCCCCTAACTCATTGCTGAAATCGAAGGGAAGGGGTGTCCCACATGTGCGATGTCCCTGCAAGACACAGTGACAGACAGAGGAAGAGGATGGTCTTACAGGTATTGCCTTCGGAGGGCCTCGATGTCGGCGTTGACGCTGCTGATCTGGGAGCGCTGGGACTTCTCCAGCTCTCGCTCCAGCTCCTCTCGGTGTGCGTTCTTCATGGCTTCGATGGCTGTGTGGGACACCACGGCGTTAGCACCCAGCACCGCTCCACCCGAGGACGGGGTTTTTGAGTTTGGGTTTGTTTGTTTGTTAAAGGAACAAAACCCAAGTCATCCCAGTGAATCCCCCACTGTTTTGCAGCCCCTTCGGTCCGTGCCCCCGGCTGCAAAGCAGCAAAGGGGCTTCTGCAAATCCCACTTTTTATAATAAAGTCCAAACAATCATCCAATTCACACGTTGCCTGCAGGATTGCAGGACTCCTAATGTAGAGACCCAGCACTCCAGCACTTTAAAACCCCCTGGGACACTGAAGAATGAATTCAGTGTGGAATCAGCAATAAATTAACCACAGGAATGACTAACGCCTTTCTGAGATGGAATGAAAACCCAATCAGACCATGTTACAGCCGAGGGGCACCAAGCCTGGAGAAGGACCAGGAGATGGGCCTCCATCCAAAATGTATGTCCCACCAGCCTCTCCCCATCTCCCTGTGATCCCCAACCCAGCCCTCACCCCACTCCACGCTCTGCTCCTCCACACTGGAGCAAACGCCATCCCCATGTCCCCATCAACACGGAGCTGCCCCACTGCAGAGGACCCTCTGGCATGTCCCCATACCTGAAATGGTGGCAGCCGTTTCTTCTGCCAGCAGGCGGTCTTTCTCCTCCCGCAGCTTCTCCAGCTCCCGCTGGTGCTGCCGCTGCAGGTCCTCAATCTTCTTCTGGTGTGTCTCCTCCATGGCTGCAAAGCCCCTTTCACATGTTGCCTGCAAAAGGGAGACGGGGAAGGGGTTGGCCGGTGTCACAGTGGTGGTGAGCCCGCCAGAAGCTGCACACCAGCAGGTAGGTCAGCACCCAAATTCCACGATGGGGATCTTCTCCCTCCCCAACCATGGAGGAGCCAGCTGAGGATGGACCTTGCAAGGTCCTGTCAGCTCAAACCCTGACAGCTCCAGAGAAAGGGAAGGACAAGGCAGGTCTGGGTTCAGACCTGACTGGGGAATTGGAATTTAACACAAAAAGCCTGCTGTGCCACTTCTGCTCTCTTCTGCAATGCCTGATTTGACGTGGCCACCTCTGGGGTGGAAACCAAATGACTCTTGACAGCAACAGGATGTTAATTCCCAACCGTGTATCGCTTCAAATGCTGCACGGGCAATTATTTGCTAATTGAATTACTAGCAGTGAACTTAGACCAGGCCATGGGAGCAGCACTCTGGGGACTGAGGAGTCACCAGCCATGAGATCCTGAATTCCAGCCTGGTCCTGCCCCAGGCACAGACCCTGCTCCTGCCTCTGCAGTGGGACAAATGCAAACGCCCGTTTCCAGTTCAGCCCAGCTGTCCCCACCAAGCGCATCGGGATCCTGGACAGACACATGGCTGCAGGACAGAGGCAGGACAGCAAAGCCACAGGCTGGCTCGAGCCATGAGCTGGGAAGGGACACGGACCAGGGATGCAGGGCACGAGCCCTGGCAGAATTCTGGGGACAATCCTGAAGCCAAGCACTGCACCAAGCTTTTCTCTCTCTAATGTCACAGACTGGCTTTATTTCCTGATTTCAATGGATTTCTTCTTGATTCACACTCATGTTTTCCAGAGGAAGCGAGAACTGTCACCTACTGGGACTCTATGGGAAATTTCAAGGGGACAAATTCACTCCCCCAGTGACAAAAGTGCTCATGACACTTGAACCCCCGCTGACCTACACTAACATACACTCCTTGGCACCCCTTCATGTCTAATGCTCTCTAACCTGTGCCACTGTCATTCCCAATTTTCAGCTCTGGTGCTCCCCTTTAAGTTTGAACCCTGAGGCATTCTTCATTTTCTCAGCCTTTTGTGTTTTTTGAAACTCATAACTCGGTGCCAGAACCTGTCTGGGCTTGGCTGACTATGGAGAGGCACGAAGCAGCCTTGCAGGATTCTTCATTACCCCCCAACTGCTGGAGGAAATCGGTGGATGCTCCTCCATCGGTCTGGCTGTAGATTCAGTATTTAATGTATTGTAAATGCATTGCTGTAAATCCAGGACCTCTGAACACATACAAACCAGCACCTCACCGATGTTACGTTCTCCATCAGCTTCAGAAGAGAAGAACCTGCTCTAGTGGAAGGTGTCCCTGCCCATGGCAGGGGGGTTGGAACTGGAAGATCTTTAAGGTCCCTTCCAACCCAAACCATTCTGTGATTCCATACTGCTCTCTCCATGCTAAAACCAGCTTTTGGCTAGAGTTGAGCCATGCTTTACCTCCAGCCCAAATGTGTGCTGAAGATCTCATGGCTCAAAGTGAGCTCACCCACATTTTTGCCAGCTCTGAAGAATGACTGCTCCATGAAAGCCTCTGCATGCAGCCCACGCCGCTGCCTTTTCAACCTGGAAGCCTCCCTGGGTGCTGCTGAGAATCCTCTACTGCCCTAAACCCTCTACCTAACTGGAAATGCTCTCCTATCAAAAGCAAAACACCAAACCCAAGAGGGTTTTTTGGACGCCGTAACATCTCAGGCTGATTTCACAGCCGGTCCTGACTGGTGGAGCAATCTGAATACAGGCACTTCATTGCCACTGCAATGGTTCTTCTGCACCTAGCCTGGGTTTCCCGTAACTGTGCACTGTTTGTTGTGTGAAGAATCACTGGTGTCCAACACCAGAGTGGTTCTCCTTGCAGCCTGGTGCAGAGGAGCTTTGCTTTACTACAAAATTTGGCATCTGTTTGCAGCTACTTTCTTTCCTCAGGAATAGACATTTTGAGAGGACTGGGTTTCCATTTCGTCTTACGTTTTTGAGGGCAGCAGAGACAGACCGGAGATTTGATCGGACTGGAAAAGACAGAGTTGAGGAATGCTTCTAAAGGGAAGTCACAAACAAAACTTGCTCCTCAGGTACGAGGAGAAACTCTACGGTCTTCATACTGAAAGATAACGTGAAGTTACCAAGCTACTTGGAAACCCTTCCTCCCTCTACAGGCAGAGACCGCCTCCGATAACCAACCCTCCCACCGAGACCAAGCCCTCAGCAATGCATTTAGAATACCCCAGCATGGAGAAAAGGGAAATGCCATGCTTTACAGAAGCCTCTCTATCACTTTGGGGCTTTCTTCGGCATGCTGGCTCTTTCGGGGGACACCCTGGGTTCAGCAAGCGAACCCCAGGACTGAATGGGTCCTGCGCACTCAGCAGCAGAAAGCATAAAGCGTTAAACGTATCAACACCTTTAAGTTTTCAAAGTCTTTCTGGTATTTTTCCCTCAAGGTGGAAGCGTTCCCCTCCAGATGCTTGTTCTCCAGCTCATCCCTCATGACGTTCATCTGGGCCTCCAGCTCCTGGATGCGCTCCCTCAGGCCGTGCATGGAGTCCGGGTCGCTGCCGGGGCCCTGCCCGGTGCCACCCGTCTCACCGGCCGTCCAGGCGTCCCCACCGCCCGGGCCCGCCGCGGGGGACACCTCTGGGTGCTGCCTTTGGTACTCGTCCAGGGTCTCCTGCAGGCGCTGCAGGTTCTGGCTGTAGTGCTCCTGCAATGCCTGCAGCTCCTCACTGTGGATGACCTGCAGCTCCTTGATCTTAGCCTGGAACTTGTCCTCCAGCATTTGCATCTGCTCCAGGTGATACCGCTCCATGTTCTGCTTGTCACGGACGATGGCGTCCAGCTGATTGAGGCCCTCTGTCCTCTCGGCCTTCAGAGCATCCTCCGTCCTATTTAGCTGCTCTATCACGTTTCGAATCTCCTCCTCATACCGTCCCTGCAACTCACTCAAGCTCTTGCTGTGTCTTTGCTCTTCTTCCTCCAAGAGCCTTCGCTGGCTGTCAAGCTGGGACACCTTTGCTTTGAGATCAGCGTTCTCCCGTTCGAGCATGGCGATCACCTCGCCGTACTCACCCTGCTGCTTTCTGAGCAAGTCTTCGTACTCATCCCGAAGGAGAGAGACCGTCTTCACACGCTCCTGGCAGAGCACGTCCATGCTCTGCAAGGACTCCTTGTAGGACTTCAGCTCTCTCTCATACTCCAGCCGGACTTTGCAAGCAGCATAACAAACCTGAGCCTGGACAATTGCATCTTGGACTAACAAAGAGGAATACCGTTCCAGGTCTCCCATGCACGAATGATATGAAAGGCTCTGAGATATCTTCAGGAGCTTCTGACAGTCTCTCATTGCCTCCTCAGGAGGCAGAGAGAGTAAGGCAACAGATATTTCTCTCAGAACATTTGATTTGTCCTTCAGCTGTTGGGCAAGATCTTCCTGAATGGAAACAAGAGCTTCACTGCTACGGTCCAGCAGGCTCCCAGTCTCCTCTCCCGTGGTTAATTCCTGACACGGCACCATTTGCAGACGGCTCCCATCCCAGGAGATTTGGGTTCTTTCTGAAGCGTCTTTTTGAATTTCAAGTGCTTCAGAAATCTGGTGCATAACTCTGTCAAAATCAGGAGTCCTGTACGCTTTGATGATCTCTTCCAACATGCATTTATGCTGCTGGAGAGCTGTTTTGGTGTTATGGAGGTCTTCTTCGATTGTTTTTAATCTCTGATGAAAAGATTCTCTCATTTTCTGTGCGACAAACCCAAGTTCTGCCTTGATCAACGTAGCGTCTGCTACAGAACTGAGAAAACATGGAGAAAAGCCCAAACCTGTTGTTTCTGTTTTGCCCTCGGCTTCTCCTTCTCTGGTGCTCAAGTGCACTCGCAGCTCCTCCACCTGGCTCCAGAACTCCCCTTCCAGCAGCAGCTTCTTAGATAGGACGTTGGCCAAATCGACTGCTGTATGAGAAACATTTGCCGGCTCCAACAAAACCACCTCAGCCGTTCCCTGGATCTCTCTCAGAAGCTGAGATATCTCAGAGCTTGCATTTTTCAAAGACTCTGCTATTTGGTTGATGAGAGAGGCCTCAAATGCCACTCTCTCAGAAAGCCATCTCAGCTGGCCGGCGTCAAATATTTCCGCTCGCTGCTCCTTGGAGACGTGCTCCTCTTCTCCTAAAAAACCTCCTTCTGGAGCAGGGCTTTCTGCGATAAGGCTTTCACTTTGCTGATACTCCGATGGGACTGGCGCCCCTCTCAAGGCTTGGATTGCACTTGATAAGGTCGTTTCCATGCTGGAGAGAGTAACAAGGAACAAATCACCCTCTTTTTCCTTGTCTGACTTGGGCAACGATCTAAGTTGCTCCCTGCACTTCTCTAAGCAAGTCAGCGCTTGATCATTTTTCATTTGGAAACCTCCCAGCTCGCTAACGTGATTTTCTATGAGCTTGAACTTTTCCTGCCTCTCGCTCTCCAGCTGGGAGATCAAAGCACTGACTTGGGCTAAGCTGGTCTGAAGTTGTTCCCGCAGCTGAGACTCTGTGCTGGCCCACTGATGGTGGAGGGCGATGAGCGTCTCCTGGTTATGGCCGTGCTGGCTTTCAAGCTTCATTGTCACGTCTTTGAGTTTTTCCTCTGTAATATAAAGTTTGGTTTCCAGGGAATGGATGATGGAGAGATAGGTCTCGGAGTCGCTTGTCCCTGATGACGGGTAACCAAGAGCTGGCTCTGATGACATGCTCTCTTCAGACAGGGATCTGTCTTGGCTCGTGTCTGAAGAGGTACTGCTTGTCCAGTTTTTCTCTGATCCGTCTGGATGAATGTATTTTTGGCACTGGATGCTCGAGAAACGGATCCTTTGCCTCTTAGCCCCCATGATTCCTACCTCAGGCTTTGCTAAGGCTTTCTGAACTAACTCTTGGTCCTGGAGCTCCACAGCTTTGGACGGGGAGCCAAATTCCTCTGCTTGCCTCTGGCTGGTCTCAAGAACCTCATCCTCTTCTTCCTCCTTCAGTGCATACGTCAGAGCTGGGAGGACATCCTGAGTTTGCAGAGGCTGCCCCAGTTGGGATGGGTGACTTTCATCAGCCTCGAGATTGGGGCCAAGGTCTTCCACCTCCTCAGCATATGGACCTGTGCCTACACTAGCTAATTTCTTTAAAGCCTCCTCCTTGGCCTTTAGCTTTACTTTAGTCTCCTCTAAACTGCTGTCTAAAGCAACCATTTTAACCAAAGCCTCACTGAGATCTTGATCTTTCTTCTCCACAATTCTCAAGTGCATTTCCTTAACGTGTCTCAGCTCTTCTTCTTTCTCCTTCAGCACCTTCTGCACACCCTGGAACTGATCCGACACCTCCTCGAACGATTGCTCCAGATTGTGGTAGTTGGTCTCTTCCATCTTCAACTTTGCTTGCAGCTTGGCAACTTCGTTATCCGACTCGGCAACCTGATTCATGAGCTCGTGGAACCGACATTTGATCTGATCTCTCTCTCTTTCCAGCTCCTTGATGTGCTCTGCGAGTTTCTGGATGCTGGCCTCCTTCATCACCAGCTGCTCCTCCAGCTGGTGGACGAGCTCGCTGCCTTCAAACTTTGCACTCAGCTTCTCCTTCTGCAGAATCTCCATTTGCTGCTCAGTATTTTGCAGCTGGTTCTCGTACTCGTTTGCCTTATCCTCCACCTCCTTCAGACTCCGTAGTAAAACCTGCTTTTCCCTCTCGCAGCTCTCCAGCAAAGCCTCGTAATTCTTCTGCAGCTTCTCCTCCATGAGGATCCGCGTTTGCTCGCTCGCGTTCAGCTGCCTGCTCAGGTCCGCGATCCTGTCTTGGAGCCGCTGCACCTCCTTCTGATGGTCCCTCTGCAAAGCCTGCTGCATCTCCAGGTCCCGCAGCTCCTGGGTCTTCTCCAGGAGCAGAGCCTCCGCGCTCTTCAGCTTCTGCTCGCTGGCCTTCAGCTGGGAGCTGAGGGTGGCCTCGCCGTGCTGCCACTCCTCCAGCTGCTCTTTGGCTTTCTCTTTTTCGCTTCTCAGGTCGCTCTTGAGCTTGGCCAGGGTCTGCTCCTTGATGGAGAGCTCGGCCGCCGCGTTACTGAGCCTCGCCTGCAGGCTCTGAATCTCGGCTTCGTGGTGCCGGATCACGTCCTTGGCCTCGGCGTAGCTGCGCTTCAGCGACTGAATCTGCTGATTGATCAGCTCTTGACGCTGGCATTGGGCTTCCAGCTCGCTTTGGAGGTCCTGGTTGACTTTGTGGAGCCTCTGCCAGGCACCTGATGGCGAGGCGGCCACCTCGGTCTTAAAAAAATTGATTAAATACTAGATTAGTAACACTCTTGGCACTCCCTTCTGAGTGTCACACCTCTGGCCAGGCAGGCCATGGAAAAGCTCCTCGCAGCGATTTGGCTGCTACCCACATGCTCCAATTGGGATGATTTGTTCTTGGCACAATTTTTTTGTTTGTTTTAACCAACTTTTTTTTTGGTTTTTGTTTTTTTTTTTTTTTGAATGAGCGACAACTGCTTTCCAGTAACAGAAAACACGGACCACAACATCAAAACAGCTGTACAGTAACAGGCTAAAAGGTAAAAAAAACAAAACCAAAACCAAAATCAAATAGAACCAAAAAACAATGAAAAAGAAACACCAGCAGTAAAACAGAGACGGACAGACGAGAGAAAAACGGGAAGGGTGAGAAGGAGGAGGGGATGAGAACGGGTCGAGAAGAAAGGAACTGCTTTTTTTAGCATATCTGTTCTTTTTTTTTTTCTTTTTTTTTGTGTGTGTGTGAAACAAAAAGTGCACAGTTCAGGTAACACAGTCCTACCAACCAAAAGCAACAACAGAAAGTGAGGTGACAGCAAATGACATCACATCCCACCCAAACGCAGGGAGACAGGACAGCCGGCGATGTCATTTCTGTAACTGCCAAACAGGACTTAGTGGCTGCTCATCGCATGAAAGAGATGTTGTTATGCTAAAGTTTAAGACTAGGGAGGATCTAATCACCTGCAAAAAAAAACAAAACAAAAAAACAAAACAAAAAAACCAAAATAAAACAAAAAAAAAATCCAACAAAGGACAAAATAAAAAGCCCAACAAGTGAAGGGGGGGGAAAGGTGTGATGAGAATGTAAAATAACAGAAACCAACCTTTGTGAGATTCAAACCAAAGCAATGTAGCATGCAAAGAGAAAACTCACAAGAGAGAGTCATGCAAAAGGCGACAGATATTATGTATCTTTAAAAAAATACACAGACAGGAAGAGGCGAGAGAAGCACAGCGTTAAGCCTAGGAATTTGGCCTGCCTTGCTGTACTCTGGTTGCTGATAAGGAAAGCCCACAGATGTGACACTCAGTTATGTTAAGTTAAATTTCATGCTTTACACCAAAAAAACATGCAAGAACATCCGCCCGGGACAGGTTAGTACGTGACCCCCCCTCCCTCCCACCCTGACCGGAGCTGGGGGGCATCTCCAGTCGGTTTATGAGGAGCAGGAGCCCCCACCGTTTCTCCCAGTAGGGTTCAAAGTTGGGATGCCCCATCCCGAGGAAGCTCAGAGCGAGAGAGGGGTTACAGGAGGCCAGGAGAGGCTTCGGTGCAGGGCACATGCATGGGGGTGGGTGTCTCAGCAGCTGCCTTGCGAAACGTGCAGCGTCTTTTATGTCGGGGCAGCACCTGGGGGTCTCTATGGGGCTGGTCAGGCTGCCAAGGAGGGGTCGGTGCCCCCCAGGCAGCCCAGGAGGGATGGGCTGGCAGCAGTCAGGCTCCTCCGTTGTCCCTCCCCATAGACAACGTCGGAACCCCTCCAAAATTAGGCATGACGGAGGTGGAGGGCACATGAAATTCAGAGGGTCTGTCCAAAACAAGACCCCCCTGCCCAGTGATTCCATTCCTTCCACCCCAGCAGGGTTTGCTGGGGTTACTCCCCTCTGCAACAGGACTTTAATCCCTCTGCTCCCAGGGAAACAGAAGGGAAACCCCCAGAACAATTAGACTGGAGCAAGGAAAAGCCTCCAACCCTTCCAAAAACCCTCTCAAGCTTCTACGTCAAAGTTTGGGTCACTTCTCACTGCAGCCATGATTTGCTCTGCCCTTCTGCAGGCTTCCCCTCTTGCCCCCACTCCTTGTATTGAGGTCCTACAGCCAACTTCAACACAGCTATGGATTCAGCACCCAGTTTTCAGCCCCATTCCCTGATTTTTCCAGGCTCCAGACAAAGGGAGGTCAGATGCCTTTGCCCCAGAGAAGTGGGAATTAGTTACTCTTCCAACACAGCCAAGTGACAATGGAACTCCTCCAAGCAAGCGCTGTCAGCTCAGGGACTCCAGAAATAAATGCATTGATAACTTCTCCAAGGAGACCACCGGCAAGGAAGGCCCCCCTACCTGGGCTGGCCCCACTGCCTGTGCCACTTCTTCAGGGGAAATTTCTCCCGTGAGAAATAAGGACACAAAGTTCAGCGTCGTCACCGGGTTTGCTGCCACAGGAGCGCAGCGTGAGGCCATGCACGGCCACTTTGATCCAGAGCCAGGCTGGCCAAGCAGATTTGAGCAGGTCAAAACGCTGCCCCTGCACAAACCAGACCCCATGAGAGCAGCCAGAAGCTGCCCTGTAGGCGTCATGGCTCCTCCAGGCATGGATGCTCCCAGAGGAAGGGCTGGAAAAGTTGGCTTTGTTTGGAGGAGGGGAGGAAAGGCTTCGCAAGAGACTCTCCTGCCTCTTTTGCCAGAACCTCCAAAACACACTTCTAGGCTTTGCTGAGGAAAGGCACCTTGTAACAGAAGAAACCACCACAGCGATCCAAGACAACAGGTTTTCCTGGTGCAAACCCCTCTCTGGCTGTGGGGAACGGGTCCGGGATACATGCCTGTGTGTGCTGAGTTTGCCCCTGTCACCGCCCCACTAACTCCCCGGCCAGGAGCAACTGCTGGGCTACAAGAGGCTTAGAAAGCCTTATGTGCAGCCCACTGCCTGAGGGGAATATCTGGGGCACAGGGAGAGGGAAAGCGCTGTTGCATAGGCAAACACAGTATGGGATGGATCAGAGGTGGACTTTGCTGAGGTCCCACCTGCCTACCATGGCTGTGTTTTGTTTTCCCTCGGGGATGCCCCTAGGTAATGCTATTTCCTGCCCATTGCACCCCAGATCAGAGGTTCTGTTCAGCAGGTGATTCTGGTAAGGCTACAGAATTAGCAATATTTGCAAGAAGGTCAAATCTCTTGGAGCCCACTTGGTGGTGCACATCTCTGCGTCAACCAAGATGCTCCCACGAACACCCTGGACTGAAGCCCACCAGGGTCCCCCTTGGGGGCAGAGGAAGATGGACCTCTTTCTCCTCCCCACTCTCCTACCTGCAACACGTAGCCCTCCCGGGCGCTCTGCTCCCGGCCCAATGCCACTTTCAGCTGGTCCTGCAGGTGCCGGTTCTGCTCCAGGAGCTCCAGGGCCTCCTTCTGCTTCTGCTCCAGCTGGAGGGACACGAACAGAGAGAGCGTCCAGCGAGTGGGCAGGGGGTCGGCCATGAGGAGCAGGGGGCTGAGAGGGGACGCAGAGCAGAACGAACGGGCTTTTTGATGGCACCGCTGCTTTGCTCTGCCCTGGGATCTGCATTTCATTTTGCCAGGCAAAATCCCTCCCCCTGAAAGAACTAAGTTATGCATTAGTTTAATTCGTAAAGCTCACTGCAGCGAAGGCTGAACGGCACCAGCTCGTGCCAGGCATGACCCAGGCAAATCCCAGCCCGGTTCCGGTCGGCGATACCCCTGGTTACCCCCCGCCTGCACCCCTTTCATTCCCACTAATACACCTTAATCCCAACTAACAACAACCTTTGTTATCCCAAGTGTGGACCTCCTCCAAGGGAGCCGAGTCTCCCCTTCTCTTCTCCTAAAATTCTAAGATCGTTTGATGTAGGCTCCACAGAAAGGGAACCTTTGTGGTGTCTGCTACTACCCAAGCCAGTGTGTAGTGTTGCAGACGTAATGGCAGACACAAATCTCTACAGCTGCAGAGGCACACAGCATTGCGAGCTTGATTTTAGAGTCTGGCTGCTACAGATCAACTGTACCCCCCTCATCAGAGGCAGGACAGCTAATGGCCACCAGAAGCAGAGGCTGTGTTGGCTGGGAGAGGGTAAGGAAGTACCACCCTTGGAAGTACAGCCCATTCTGTAGACGTGGGAACACTAAAGCTGCACGGGAACGGACAGGGATCTGTGCCCTGCCAGCTCCGCAGGGAACCCTACAGCATCCCCACGCATTGCTATTCCAAAGTAGGAATAAATGCAGCTTTTTAAAGCCTTGCTCAGGCTTCCTACAGCCCCAGCAGCGGCCTGAAGGCCATTTCGGCTGGCAGCCTGCACCCCACGCACCCCGCTTTACCTCCTTCTCCAGCAGCGTGGTCAAGTGCTGCTTCGTCAGCCCCTCATCCCGGTCCTCAGCGTGGGCAAGGTGCAGGGGCGCGATGGGGATCTGCTTCTCCTCCCGCAACGGGGTGGTCTCCACCTGGTGCCAGCGCTGCTCGATCTCCACGTGGACGTTCTGCGGTTTGATGTCGGTCGGGACGGGCAGGATCCGGTCCACCTCCATCCTTAGCGCTTCTTCCGACCCTGCCCCGTCCACGGCATCGATCATCTCAAAGCGCTTGCGCCGCTCCTCTCGCCGACGGGCCCGCTCCCGCTCCAGCTCTCCCGGGTCGGCGTCGGTGGCACCGGTGTCCCTGGGGAAGGCGGCAGAGCCGCCCTTGGAGGAGTCTGCAGCGTTTGCACGCTCCTGCGCCAGGGCTTGCTGGATGGGGCGAAATTCAGCCCAGTCAAAGGTCTTGGACCGTCCTTCTCGCCGGCGCTCCCGGGCACGGCTCCGCTTCTGCTCCGGGTCCAGCTCAGCTTGCTCCGCGTCCGGCTTCTCGCTCGGCTTTGGCCCGGTCTCGAAGGAAGAGCTTGTTTTGCTTTTCTCTTCCGGCAGGGAGCTGTGAGGACAGAGAGAGGGTGAAGGAAAGCGTCAGTGGGTGCTCGAGACGGCCAGGCGCTCCCACGCATGCCTCCAAGAGCCGGGTGGAAAGGGGCTGCTGGAAGCCCAAGCCAATGCCAGGTGGGTGCCCCCCTGCCCCTCTGTCTCCTGTCACCTCTCGGGCGCAGGAGCCGAGAAGGGGTCCCGCTGGTGTGCAAAGCCTTGGTGCAAGCGGCCCCCGGCTGCTCCTGGGCACCCCCAGGGCCCCGGAGAGCGGCCGATCCTGACCTCGCTCCTCCCTGGGGCCAGCGACCGTGACCCATCAGCAGCCTGAGGCAGTGACCCCGAACCATCCTGCCGGACGGGAAGGAGGCCTCTAAAGCTCCTCCGGTGCCCGCAGGCTGGCTCGCCGCCCGCCTCCCCGGCTGCAGGGCTCCATGCACACACGCCGGTCCGGGCGGCCATAGTCACGTGCTTGCGGGGAGGATGCCACCAGTCCCACCAAAGTCAGCCTGGCTTCAGAGCCGCCGGGCGGAGAAGCTCAGAGCAGCTCCCAGAGGTCTCGGGTTAAGAGGGGGGGAAGGTTTTCCTCGTGCCTGGGGAAGTCGGGGTATTAATGGGTCGAAAACTTCTCCGTGCCACTATCTGCACTGAAGGCACAGAGCTCCCACGGGGAAACCAGCCTCGTGGGCAGCCGCCCCGGCGCGGGGGCAGCACGCCGTACGTGCAGTTGTTGGGGCAGCAAGGAGAGCAAGAGTTATTCAACAGACCACGGACGTCACCGAAAATGTCGTTTTCTCAAGCAAGGAATGAGTTTTAGTGCTGAGTTAGAGGGTGGTGGGTTGAGAGGGGAGACATACTCGTCAAGCAGGGTAAGTTAATAGGGGAAGGCAATACCGTTTCCAACCTACTAATCCGTAAGGCAGTTATTAGCTTATTAAACGTAGACATGCCAGCCTTGTAACATGCAGATCAAAATTAAAAAAGAAAATAGCAGTATGCTAAGTTGGCAGAGGAAGCCTGTGCCCAGGGACTGGCAGGCATTTGCTGAACCCTCTTTGCTATCAGAAGCCCCCGAGATGCCTCCTGAGGCGCAGCCCTGATGCTCAGCCTGACTCCTGGCTCTCCCCCCTTCAAATACAACCACAGCATCCCCCTCCCCGCGGCTCCAGCCTCCAGCGCAGCCTCCACAAGCTTTCTAGAAAGGAGAAGTGGGAAGAGCCTGGAAAGCAGCTCCCCAGGCCCTTCGCTGCAAGCAAATCACCGCTGATGGGGACCCATGGACAGCATGCACCCCGAGTGCCGGGACTAGGAGGGAGCAGCAGCAGCACGGCTTCTCCTCCCACCTTGGAAACACACCCCAGCTCCCACAGCCAACAACCTCATGTATGTGCATGTGCCCAAAACAAAGAATGGAGCAGAAGAGATGACTCTACGCGGGTCCAGGGCTAGTATCTTCCGATGCACTTTCATCCACGATCAAACCACAGGCTCAGCAGAGCTGAGTTTCAAAAAACTCTGGCAGTTACAGGCTAAAACCAGCTTGGAGATAATTTCTTCTTCAGCTCTGTCACTTGCAGCTAATAAAATAATCCCAAAAGGCACCACGATGAAACCTCCTCACTCCTCAACCGTTAGAAGATATTGCATGACTCCAAAGCCAGGCCCCTCAATCTGGAGTCAGTTAGTGATCACAGCTGCATTTTAAATAAGTGAAGCGGGGATGAGATGGAGTCTTAAAAGGGAGAAGAGCCCTAGGAAAAAAGGGGTTCCTGGGGCCCCTTCGGATGTTGTTAGGAGACAGAAATCGCGCTGCTTTAAATACCCCGTGGAAGAATCTCGGCATTTCTAGAGGTGACATTTCCCACGAGCTCGTTTCTCCTCTGCTGCTTTCCAAAGGGCAGGGGATGTGTGTCGGGGAGCGGAGGGACGGCCGCTGGGAACTGAGTTAAGAGACTCAGAAAACTGACCTGAAGTTTCTCATTTCATCTCCCGCAAAGTGCCCCATGGCTATTAATTCTGCTCAAGCGTTTCGCATCTCCTCCATCCCAGACAAATTAATTCACATCACATGGGAGGGGGAGTCTTTGCCTCACAATGGTATTTATAGGTCAAAATAAAAAGTATTTTTTAAAATATGGGTGGCTGTGGGAGCAGTGCAAGCTGCAGGCTGAGCACACCGTGGGAGCGTGCAAGAAGCACATGTAGGAACTAGGGGGGACAACTGGGGAACTTGGCCTCACTGGTGCTGGGAGTTGAACATGGACCCACTGCTGAAGCGGCCACCTTCTTTCTTGTGGGTATTTTCTACCTGCACGGTCATCGTTAGCAGAGTGTAATTAGTGCCTCTGCAGATTGCAGGGCACTGCTAAGGGCAGGGAGGAGTGCAGCACCTGCCCCTCTGCCCCGAGTGCTGACACACAAAGCAATGTAAACAGTAATTAGGACTTGAGTAACCCCAAATACGTGTGTTTGGCTCGGTGGAGACATGGCAGCGGGTTAACGAGACGCAGTGGAGGGCTGCAGGAGCCTGTGGAGTAGGACTGGCCCCAGGGATGGGGCAAACATTGCTGTCCTCCTGGCACAGCCGAGCATCCAGACTTACATCCCTCTCGCACCCCGGCCCATGCTGTGCAGATGTTTGTCACCTCTGCCTGTGGCAGTCTGTCCTTCAGCTTTCCAGCAGCCCCATCCACAAGCCGCTCCCCACGTGTGGACGTTAACGATGTGCCCGAAGCCAGGTGGGATGGGCTGGGATACCCCAAACACCCACAGAGGGCTTGCGAGCAGGCACCGGGTGAAGACAGCCCCACTTCACACACAGCACAGCCCCTCAGCTCGCAGCGACGACTTCTCAGCAACGTGACTAACCCGTGCCAGAGCCTACCCCATCTGAAACCATCTCATTGGAAAACGACAGAAGTTTTCCACCTGTAATTCCCTTTTCCCCAGCTCAAGATTGAGATTCCCGGTCTTTTTATGCAGCGTAACAAGTTACTGCCCATCTGGTACCCGCGCTCGGACCCTCTCAGTGGGGTAAGCTGAGTCAAACCACTTTGTGTGGGCTCAGAGCACAGGATTAACATGCTGCAGTAACCTGTTAGGCTGTAAACATATCTGGCTCTTTAAAGGCTGAGAGGTCTCCTCAAATTTCCTTGGTCTTCATCTTCATATCTAGTCACATCGGAAGATACCAGTGTGGGGAAAAGTGTCAAGACCAGGTTGCTTCTTCCCTTCTCTCTGGCTTTTATTTAAAGAAAAAAAAAAAAAGGAAGGAAAAAAAAATAAAAGAAAGAAAAATAAATGGAAACTGCAGGACTTCCCATCCGAGGTGCAGAAAAGGAGGAGCATGCAGTGAATCACGAGATATACAAACCACAAAACGTTAATACAGGAGAGAACACAGTTTTCCAACCTGGGCTTCAGCACGGATAGTTTCAAAGAGAAGTTTTTCCTGGGATTGCATGGAAATCAAACATACACAGGAGTGAGGAGAGAGGTGGCTTCCCCAAGAACCCCACGAGATCCACCAGAGCTCGGGCAGGGCTGGGAAATGGTGGCCGAGTGCCAAGCAGGATGGGGATGGAGAGGCTGGGGCACCTCCAGGTCAACAGCACCGGGTGGTAAGAGCCATTCCATCAACGCGGGGACAAACCTGGCAAAAACCTGCTTGTTGCAGCTACAGTAAGGACAGGAGACGGAGTTAATGGTGCGGCCGTGTCCACGAAGCCTGTAAGAGGTGGCCTGTACGAGTGTGGCTTGGCACAGTTAGCTGTGAGGAGGTCAAACACCCTTTACCCGCAGCCACAAGCGCTCACAGAAGGGGCTCTGTGAAGCGGGGGGGTCCCTTCCTCTGGCACTGATGGCAGGAGGAGACGCGAGCGTTACTAACGCGTAAGGGGAATGAGCTGCGGCAGCTATCTGGAAGATCAAAAGAGGAGGGAAGACGATTTTGCTGGCTGGAGTATAAGATAAATCAGAGCCAAACAGCTTCTAAATTGAACCCTGGGCTCGTGCTGCCGTGACCCGCGGAGGGGATGGGCAGCTCGTGCTGAACAGTAGCCAGAGGAAAGGGGGAACCCAGCACAACTGAATCCAAGTGGTTTCACAATACCTGGTGGGAATCCAGAGGAGCCTTGATATAGGAACAGTATTTCATATTCCTATGCACAAATTAAAGCCACATTTTCAACCCTCTTTGAAATCTACGCGCCTAAGAGTAATTCAGCATATCAGCATCCCCACAAAGCGTATCCAAATTAAGCCCAGAGAGAGAAAGAGCCGCGGCTTCCAGGAACGGACAGGCTCAGAAAGAGGAAAGGAAGGCGATAAGGGAAGAGTTACTCCAGGACAGCAAACCAGACAACTGCAGGGGCTGCTAAACTCCCCCCTTTACCTTGTTACATCGGGAGCAGTGGTGGGGCGAACGTGCTTCATGATGGTCTGGATCCAGTTGCGGCGAATGCCCGACGTCATGGCAGAGAGGGTGAATTCCCCTTCCTTCGTCTAGGGAGAGAGGAGGACCAGCTCAGAGCTGCTGATTGCACCCACCAGCACCTTCCCACACCCCCCAACACCACCCTGCACCCAGCCCCTCCATCCCTCAGCACGCTCATGGTGGGAACTAACATTTCTCAGCCATCCAGCTGTCAGTGCTACAGCTGAGACCCTGAGGCTGAGACAAAACCTTCCCTCTCCCCTCCATCTTTTGTGAACCAAAAGAACTGCTTTTCAAACCCAAGGCGACAGCTATCCAGAGCTTGGCAGGGGATGCAGGGTGGCTTCTCCTAAGTGTTTCGCTTGCCATGGATGAGCATCCCCAGCCCCATCAGCCGTCCCGCAGCCAGGCTCTTCCTCCTCCCCACACTTTACTTACGTGGATCTGGAAGCCGTAGTTTCGCTGAACCGGATACTCAGTAACATCATAGCAGGTGGATAAATCAATTTCTCCATCCAGGTCAGCTGCCTGGAGAGAGAAGAGGTAAAATAAGCAATGCCAAAGCATGGTGGGCTTGCAGGGAGGCACAGAGCAGGTCCTTGAGAAGCACAAAGTCTGAAGAGCAGTGCTCCAGGATCTTGGCATCTGGGCAACCTGCTCGGGGTCAGTTTGGGAGCACCTGGGGCTCCCCTGGGTGCAGAGTGATGGGTTGAATGCAGATGGGGAAGACACCCACCTCCTCCGCCACGGAATCCCGGTAGTATCTCAGGCTCTGGTCAGTCAGCACAAACCAGTGCTTCTTCCACTAGGAAACAACCAAGATGGGGCAGTTAAAATCCTGCTTCTTCCCTTGTCACAGGTCACCCAGCAGAGATGCCCCGCAGGGAGGCAGCTCGCAGCCTCCCAGCTCCGCATCCAGCTTTGCCAAGAGGCCCTCCACATGGGAATGGAGGACCCAAAAAGGTGGCAATTCAAGGGACACTGTGATGGTTTGCACCGCCAGAACCCCAATTTCCCCAGCACTGCCAAACCTCAGCTGGACCCTCAGCGTCACCAACCCTTTGCGTGACAGTGAAACAACGCAAGAGCCACGGGGGCAGTCGGAGCCTTCCCATTAGCTCCGCTGGCAGGACGATGCTTTTAGTGGCTGCACTTAAAGCCTTGGAGGGACCTTTATTTTAATTTAAAAAAAAGCAGTAAAACATTCATGTTTTATCTGCGGTTACCTAGTTGGAGCCTATTCCCGGCCCTTGCTCTATACAAATACGCCTTCTGCACACTCCCAGCGAGGCACAGGCTTAGCAAAGGCAGCTTTCAGTTAACAAAGCACTGGCTCCAGCAGCTGATTCCCCCTCTGGCTACCTACAGACGTGCCCCAGGACCCAGCACACCAGCAGGAACCCGTAGCAGAGCCCAGGCCACGGCGCTCACAGGCGTGGGGGAGTCGCCCTCATTTTCCCTCGATGGGCTGAGCAGGAGGGAAGGGAATCCAGGGAAGGGGCATTTGCAAACAGCCACGGGCACCCACACCGCATCAGCATCGGTGCCCGTCTCTAAGGGTCCAAGAGCAGCATGTCCCACATCCTTCCAGGATGGGCAGGAGGAAAGCGGCAGCAGCTGCTGCCCCTGGTGCCAACTCAAGAGGCATTTCTTTATTTCTTGGCCTTGCCATTTCCCCGGAGCTCAGGAGACTTTATCTGAGGCTCATTACTGACGCCAAAGAGGTTGCTGGGTCACAAGGGAGATGAGACTAATAGAGAACGGGAACACGAAACCAGTGCTGCTATCCAAGCTGCCCCAGCTCCCTAGAAACCCACGACACAATATCCAGCCGTGGGGCTTTGAAACCTCCCCAGGACAGAGCACCAGCTACTCCCACCCCAAGACAAACACCGTTTGCACAGGGCTCACACACAACCACTGCTGCCTGGCCCCAGAGCCGAACCAATTCCCTGCCACTGCTCTGCCCAACATCGTGGTTTCTTCCATCTGGAGCACGGCCCAATTCTGATCTACCCTGCAAGGACATCAGGGCTTTGTCACCACCAAGAGCAGCTTCATGCCCAGCCTGCATAACTGGGACGTTGGAATGAGTGTCAGCTTCCAGAAACTGGGACTGACCACGGTACCAAAGACCAAGGTGGAGGGCAGAAGCTTTGCCTGGACTCACCTGCCCGTCCTCATACTGCTTTGTCAACCAGCCCTTCTTGAAGTTCAGCAGGTCGGGCTGCAAGAAAGGAGAGGGGTGATCAGAGGGGAGGGTGGAAGCCTCCGTGCCCAGCCGGGGAGCAGGCAACAGCACTGGCTTGATAAAACACAGAGCAGAAATAAAAAGAGACCAGCAACAGTTAAATTGGATCATTATACTGCGTGGAGCTAAACGTTTGCTCCCAGGAGGAACACAGACCTGTTGTACGGTTTATTCAGGCTTTCCCTTTCCTAGCATTTCTCTTGTAATTTCCTACTGCATTACAGAGGAAGGAGGAGCAGGGAATTAGCAAGACTGCAGGCAGTTTTGTCCTTCTATTATATATTATGAAAGAAAAGCTATGTGCTATTGATGCGAGGCTGCAGGGTTCAAAACAAGGCTGAGTTCCCAAGGCTGGAAATACAGGGAATCCCAGCACTGTGCCACCCAAACGCCACCTGCTCCTTCCTCCAAAGGGGGTGCATCGGGGTGTTGAAGCTCTGAGAAAAGCAACCACGACAGCGTGGGATAACTCTGGCCAGCCCTTCCTCCCAGGGAAGGATGTGCTGGAAATGCTTTGGCTCCCTCGAGGCCGAGCTCCTCCAGCTGTTCCACGTGCTGCAGAGTGGAGGAGGAAAGGAGAGCAGCGTGTGAAATGCAGCTGTAGCATCTGAAACGAGCCACAGCAAGGGGAGCAATGGAAAATTGGGGTCTGGAAGCCTGTTCCATCAAACTTATGCTGTGGGGTGGCACATCCCTCATTCTGGTGCTCCCATGGTGGCAGGAACCCAGCCCCGCTCTACAAAAAAACAAGGGCAAGTAAATGCCAACTTGCCCTTCTCAAGCCCCTTGAGAACTTGAGGAGGGCATGGATAACTGACCTGATCAGACACAGCGAACCTCATGACCAGGGGAGAGTCTTGCAATCACAGCTGCAAGCCAGCAGGCCTGCTGGTTTTTCTTATGTTGCTACTTTTATAGCAGGAGTGGCACAATGAAGGTGTATTTAATGCAAGGAAAAGGTTTTCTTCCCACTGACTGCATGATTTTCTCTCCTTCATTAGATGATGGGCACGGCCAATTAATGTGCACTTCTTGCACCTTTTTATTATCACCAAGAATTTAAAAATCACTCTTGTGGCTTTACAAGTCTACATAAAAAGCTACTACAAAAATGCTAAGCTACTGCATTTTTCGGAGAAGTCCTTGAATAGAAGCTGTCTAGCCACAAAAAAAACGCAGCTCTTATTTACAATGGCTGTGTAATCTTTTTGAGAGATTAGCAAGTGTTATTTATTTTGTTCTGATAGAAGGGTGGTGAGTGAGAAGGGAGCATTTCTGTGTTTGTTCTGTACTGTTTGCCTCCAGGTCTGGTGAGCATTTGAAATATGCAAAGGGAGGAAGGCTCAGGAGGGCAGGTTCAGCCCTTCCTCGCAGCCTTCGTCCCACTCACACCCACTTGCAACTGCATAAACATCAAGGAAATGGCATTAGAAAACTAGGCCATGTGTTTGCTCTCCTTAACAGGCCAAGTGTCAATCGTGACGCCAAGTCACTGAAACCTGCTCTGAACCCGAGCATATCCTATGTCCTACATGCTGGCTACAGGGAAAGCAGCAGACAGTCCAGTTTTCACTGGACTTGCCTGGGAAGAGCCTCTCACGTCCTCCCCCAAGGCAGAGGACACAGCCCTGGTGGCTCACCGTCATAGAGGACTCCGTGGACCTTCTGTCCAGTGACTTTGCCCGGCGATGCGGGGACAGAGGAGATGCAGAGACATCCAGGATGGAGCCCACAGCTGCACCTTCACAAGTGAAGTCCTGTGTAAACAAGGTTAGCCCAGATCAGCGCAGGAACTAGGACACTGAGTCCCACTCTCTTGGCTCATGGCATAAAAATCCACATATTTAAGGGGCATCTCAGGCTCAGAACAAGTGTCATTTCGTTGGCAATACATTTTTTTGGTCCTCTCAGGCACTAATTTGTTCCCAATATATCTAAGAGTATCTGGGCTCTCTAGACTGTTCATCTTGTTACTTCACCCCATCCTGACGTGTTCTGCCATGCCAGGTCTGAAGTTTCCCTCTTCCTATTTGAGAGGAAGGAGAAAAGATAGCCTGATTTTCCACTCCGATCTGTAGCTGGGCCAAAAGAGCAGAGCAGCAAGTAGCCAACCTGCACAGACTGAGCACACACAGCGGTTTGGCTCCTGCATGAGCCTGCGACTCCCGATCCCCTGCTCCACCCAGGGACAAACCCTATTGTTAAACCCTATAGCTAAACCCTATAGCTAACCCCTTAATTCTGGGCTGCTGGATCCCAGGTACCACCCTCCAAACCCCATCACGAGACCTCGGCTTACCCGTTTCCGCGGGAAAACCCTCTTCTCGCTCCTGCCCTGCCGCGTCTCACTGGAAAGGGCAGCGCCGGCCGACACGTTGGTTTCCATGTGCTCCGCGTTCTCAATATCCAATGCCTCAAATTTTTCAATTACCTGGGATCGTCTGGAAAACAGAGAGAAAGGGGAAACCAGAGCCGGTTTAAACACAGGCACAGCAACTGCGCTGAGCTGTACAAATCCCCCAAATTTAAGGCTGCAGAATTGCTCGACCCAGTGTTCATGCACACCTGGCTCGTGGTCCCTGTTTCTCTGCAAGCTCTAGCGTGCACAAATCCAGGGCAAAACGCCCCGATCTGACGTGCACCATTTTACCTGTGGGGGAAAACCTCACACTACTCAGCTCCACAAATAACATCTTAAATATCTAGAAAACCCTTGCAAAACCAGAAGTAACTTTTTTACTTGTAAATTTGACAGCCCTTTGAGAAGCAGGGATTATTGGGCAGCTTTGGCTTAAGGTTTACTTTTACTCTTTAGAACTGCAGCTACTGATGACCCCCCTGAGGCCACGAGCAGAGACACATCAGACCAAGCTGGGGTGTGAAGGTAACGGGTACCTATGGGTCACCCTCAGTGTTGTCAGCACTAGATACCCTGAAAACACTCAGCCCTGCACAGGTAACGTCCACAGGATTGTACTGAGTGAGAAGTGTCCATAGGTGCCTCCAGACAAGGGGTCTGGCTCGTAGGGTGCACCAGCTGAAGAGGCAGGAGATGAGGAGCACCCCGTGCAGGATGTCACCAGCAAAACCCCAGGGCTCTACCCTCCTCTAGAAATGGTCTGCAAATCCGGTATGGACAGCAGGGAGCACAACTTGGGCTCTCAGACACCGCCTCGGTGGCCCATCACACCGTGGCACACACGTCTCTGAGGATGGAGGAGAACTGTGAAGAAACGTGGATGGAGCAGGAGCCAACCCCAGATCAAACCCAAATGGGATGTTCCTAAGAACGAGCAAACAACAGGCCTTTGCAGGTGGAATTAAAAGCGCCATTTCAGCATGAAAAATTGCTCCCTGACCCACAGGAGAGGAAATACTGGCATTTTCAAAGGATCTGCTGGTGTCTACATTTGCATGCCCAGGGGTTTGGGCAAGTATCAACCTCAGGTCTTTAATCACAACCTGGGAATGTGAAGCAATAACCCACTACCAACACACACGCCAGCTAAGCTCCAAGCTGCGAGGTTTAAGCTCAATTTCCAACCTCCCCAAAAAGCTCTGTCTGGGTGGGTTCTTGACACAAAATTTGGACTCACGCGTGCCACATCTAAACTCGGGGCTGCTTGCTCTGTGTGAACCTCTAATGTGCATGAAAATCACAATGGCAACCACATGAGGGAAACAGGTTATCCAAAAAAACCATTTTTAACACTTCTCACAAAAAGGAACAGCAGGTTAGGGACTCAAAAAACCACGAGATGTTCAGTTTTCAACCAACATTTGCACCAAATTCCATAAATGAGACAAACAGTCTGAGCACATCACATCCCCCAGCGGGCTGGGGGCCCCCCCACTGCTGCTCAGAGCCAGGCTGCCAGAACTGGGCACTGAAGCCCAAAACCACAGAGGGAGGGACAAAATTGGTAGGGAAGACTTTGCTTTGCAAATTCAAATGAGGTTTTTAGTGGGACATCTGCTACCTCCCAGTTTGCAGACTGGGAGCAGGCAGATTCTGGCCTCGTGCAGAGCTCCCAGTCCCCCTGAGACGTTCTGCTCAGGAGAAGTCCATTCACATAAGCCTGTGGAGCATAAATCCACATCCTCCATTCACCAACGGACAGGGAACTGTTTTGGAATCACATTTTTTTAACCCTTTTTACGCTGGCCCAGCCTTCTCTGAGTCTCAGTTTAGGAGGGAGTAAGAGGTCCATGAATTAACATTGTCTGTGCCCTATTAGGTGAAGGCCTGAAGAAAAACAAATCAAGAGAAAAAAAAAATCCCAACCAAAAAAAACCATAAAACAAAATCAAAAGCAGGTTGATTTCTCATGAAAGGGGCTGCACCACCAGGTTGTTCTACGGCTTGAGATTGAGATGAGATGGTAGCGAAGCAGGCGAAGTAAAGGCGGACACGTCACACAGCAACACAGCAGGAGAAGGTGGAGAGCAACAAGACCTGGAAGAAAACAAGGCTGGAAAATGAATGAACAGAAGAGGAAATTATATATCTGCATCTACATACAAAACAAAATCAAAATCATTCCAGTAATTCGTCATTGAAAAAGGAAGGAGGAAAATAAATCACTGCAACCAAATCACAGCCCCAAGGGTTAATATCATCCGGATTACAGGAAGGAATCATTTTTATTTTTTTTCCCCATTAGCTCAACATTTCAGAGAGGTTACTGCTAGAGATCCCGGGGGGACGGGGAGGGGAAGGGCTCTCCTCTCCTCCCCACCAGGCCGAGGAGCTGCTCCCTCCGCGCAGCAGCTCTGCATTGACAAAACGAGGCTGCGGACAGGTCCCAAGAAGCATTTTAAAAGCTGTGGTGCCATTTAGTGCTTTCTCAACTACAAAGCTCGTCCCAAGGAGTTCCTGGGCCATGCAGGCTGTTAATCTTTTCCAGGCCACTAAACCCGAGCAGCAGATCTCGGCCGTTAGGTGGAGGGGTGCGTGCGGTGGGAAGGAAAGCTATAAAGACCAGCACGAGCTATCATTAAAGTGATTTTCCTTGATCGGAAGAAAGGGCTTGTTTTTATTGGATTCATTCATTATTTAGCAGCAAGAAAGACAGCCAGTGTCAGGAAAAGGAAGAGGAGTTTCCCCCAAAAGGTCCACAAAAATGAAGAGGATAGTTATGCAAGAAAAAAAACAACTATACTTGCAGGCACTCCTCTCTAGGGGTAGAAGCAGCATTCAGAGCAGAGCCTTACATCTCAAGCAGCTCCAGAGAAGGAATTTGAGAAAGAAAAGTTCTTTTAAGTGATTTCAGGCAGCTCTGCTATTTATTGAGGCTAGAAATACTCCCCAGCCTCCTGACCACGCTCCTACAGCAGATGGGGCAGACGCCACAGTGGACTCTTGCCAGTGTGAGCAGAATGTGGGGTCAACCAGGAAAGCCAGGGTTTGAGAGGCTGCATCCCTGGAAGTGTGCAAGAAAAGCCAAGTTTGACAACCAGAATTCCCAGTGCTCCTCAGGGAACTGCAGGAGGCAGGTGAGACCCACAGCAGCACACCCAGAGGAAGGGGGTCCGAGTCTCTGCACCCCAAGGACTCCCCACCCGATGGTGATCTCCTTCCCAAAGCTGCTGACACCTTCCTGAGATGTGCCAGGATTTATCCCCGCAGCTGCAGAGCCCAGCTGGGATATGGGGACCAGCATCCAAGGTTGTCCCTGCAGCCTTCTCCGCTGTGATTTTGTGTGCAAAACAGGCTTTGAGATTTATCCAGGGGGTTTCCAAAGAGCTGCCCCAGCTCTTTGGAATGGGTCAGCTAGGGATGGGTCTGAAATGGGAGGCTGGAGCTACGGCTCGACCTCTCTGGACACAGACCCTCTCTCCCAGCCTGTTTTGGGTCCCCGGCATGGTGCCGGCCCCATGTGCCAGCAGAGGGAACTCGCACTCCGCTGCTCTGCCAAAATCATGGAGATTATCTCTTTTTTTTTTTTTTTTTTTCCCTCTGATTCATGTTTCTGAGCAGCTGTGAGCTCAGACGTCGGCATGGGGCGTGGAGTCAGCGTCAGGTATAAATGGTCGACATGGAAAATTTCCAGCACGGTCCTGGACATAAGTCATGTAATATCTCTTGCTATAAGGAAACAGGACAAAAAGCTTGAAAAACAGCTTTATCTGGAGCTCAGCCTACAGGTGTGTCGCTCAGGATGCAGCACTGGGTACCTAATGTAATTCTTTTTCATCCATCCCTCCAACACTCACACTGATTTACGGTGGGTAAATGGAAAATGGGAGGAAGGGCCGAAAATACCAACAGAATCAGAGCAAGTTCATCTGGTTGCACTGAGAGATGAAAGGCCGATCTGAATGATGCCCAGCTGGCACCTATCGGGCTGGCATTGTAGGCAAGAGATTTCAGGCAAGCGTTCCCAGACGTGTTAGTGGGTTACTGAGAAGGATTATTAGAAATGGTGTTAAACCTGGGGGGGAAAAGCTGACCCCACAGCGTAGAAATATATTATTGTATTTGCCCAACCTCCAACAGCACAGCCCGAGCTCGGAGGAGGAAAATGGGAGGGATATGTGGACTAAGTAAACTCAAATTTAAAAAGCAGCCAAGCCAAGCTGAGCAGGGTGCTGGCGAATGTTAATTCTCTGGTGCGACGCGGGACTGCCTCTCCGTGCCCTGACGAGTCCACCCGAGCTCCGGGACACACAGTTCCCCCACCCACGCCACCCACACGGCCCAATTCCCAAGTTACCGGATGACAAAGCAAACGTGCCCGTCCCTGAACACTCCATCCCTGCTCACAGCACACTCCTCCAGCACCACGGGCTGTGATCCCCAGCCAAACCCTCTGGCTCATGGGGACCCCACTCTTTGCCATCACCCCCCTCCCCAGCAACAGATCAGGCTCAGCCCCGTGGGCAGCAAGACCCCAGCATCTGGCACAGGGCTCGTTCCTCTCCCTACACCCATCCTGCTCTGATAAAGGCCCTGGGCTGAGATGGGGGAATTTTTGCCAATACTGATCAAGCAATAAAAACCTGTTAACAGCCCCAGGAGCCCAGCTGGGCTGGGAAAAACAGACTGTCCCTGGGAAAAGGCACCTGCCAGCAGGCAATGAGCAGGGCTGACATGAAAAAAGGACAGTCTCTGGCAGCAGCATCCTCTCCTGGGCCCCGTTATCTGCCTGTAAATCTGCTCCTCCCTGTCCTGGGCTGGCACATCCCAGCTCTGTGCTGGATCCCAGTGCTGCACGACACCCCCGGGGCTGGAGCAAGGGACTGTCGGTGCCAGAGGAACACGCTGTCCTCTCACACTGGGGCAGGAGCTGGCCAGGGTGTCCTGTGCAAGAAAACCCAGCAGGGACACCATCTCACCCACACCTGAGCCAACAGCCTGTAAACCAGCAGTCACCGGCCCTTTCCCAGCCCCGTCCCCAGCCAGGGTGGCCAAAGGACCCAGGTGGTGTCCTTCTTCTCCAATCTGGGGAATAACCCAGTTCCCAAGGCAGAGAAAGCCAAACCCACGCTCTTCTCCTTTATTCCCAGTCCAGCACTGGCTGCACACGGAGCTGGGCTGGGTTTTGGGATCTTCCTGCCGACCGGCAGCATCGGCACAAAATTACACGGCGCTTCCCAGCCCCGCTCCCAGCTCTCGGAAGCCAGGCTGGAAAACAGTCCTTTAGGGGCTGGGAAGAACCGGAGAAGAAGCTCTTGCTGAAACCGTGCGAGAGAGAACATGCCCGGAGGAAAACACCAGGGCAAGAAAATCAGACTGGCAGGCGGCCCTCTTGCCCGGGGGGGCTGTCTCCCGGTTTGCTCCGCTGCCCTCGCCGCACAAACGCGTCTCTCCCAGGGCAAGTCGAGCCCATCCTTCGCCTCGCCCGGGGAGCACCGGGCACGCCGCAGCACGGTGCGGGCAGACACCCTCCCCGTCCTCCTCCACACTAAGCTGTTTTTGCTGCGCCCCTGCCTCGGCGCTGCACCCGCCTTCTCCTCTCCCAGATTAATGCCCTGACATTTTGAAACCTCTCTCAGCTCATTAGGCAGTTGCGTAACGCGCCCGGCGCTAACACCATTTAGAGAGCTAACCTAATTAATGGTGCCAGCTGCCAGCGTGTGCCGCGCCGGGGAAGGGATGGGGAGGGTGGGCTTGCTCGCCAATGCGGCCACCAAACGTCACCCACCTCAGGCAGCTTGTCCCCAAAGCAGCCAGGTAGGGTGACACCTGCCCACTGGCACTACTGAGGACATCCCACCGCCTGGTCAGCGCGGATGGGCATCCCTAAACCCAGGAGAACTGGAATACAAAGGGGCTTCACCCAGTAAATACCGCCTGCTCCCTCCGGGGCTGTGGCAGGGACCCAGTCTCGCTGCCGTGGCAAACATGCAAGGAGGAGATTAGCCACTCATCCCTTACCTTCTCTCATTGCCAAAGAGCCGGGCCACTTCTTCTCTCCCAGGGCTACGGGCCCGGGTTCTCCGCTCTAGCCGCTTCCTCTCCACCTGGAAGGCCTCACGATTACTGATCCTAATGGCCTTGGGAACGTCGGCCAGGGTGGTGTACTGCCGGCTGGCTTTAAAAGAAAGGGGACGCCCCGATTTTTCAGCTCCCCTTTCTACATCTCTGCTGCCGGAGTCCTTGTGCATGGGGCAACTGCTCTTCGAGTCCAAGGAGTTCAGAGAGAAGCTGTGAATCATTCGGTCGCCTGATCGGGTACCTGGGGAAGGAAAGGGCTGGGCATGCTCCTGTGAGGGCGATTTGGGATAACTGTACCTGTTGTTCGGGGTGCTGGGGCTGGGTGGGCTGGGCGGGGGCGGCAGCTGCTGCTCTTCCAGCTTCGAGTCTTGCTTGGTCTTCTCCAAGGAGAAGTACCCGCTCTCCACACGCGTCTTCCGCCCACAGTCTATCCGGTCTCCGTTCATGGAGCTCTCCTCTAAAGGACAAAGAAGTCACCGTGCTTGGTTTCAAGTCCGAGTTCTGCTTTTAACAAAACATACCCTGATTCCGCCCAGGAGAGGGGCAGGAGATGAGAGCAGAGATGGTCTGGGCCCAGCCCCACGCTGTGCCACCTCTTGCACCCTTGCCTTTTCCACCCTGACCACCCTTCATGCCAATGGAGGTGGTGGGACAGTCTGCAGGGAACTGGGGACGCTGGTTCAACCCTTGGTTAGGCTTGCACAGATGAAAGACCCAAACCTTCGAACCAAGAAATGGACGGCTGCAGTCACGGCTCTGCACCGGTTTCCGTCCCTGTCCTTACCAGCCTGGCATCGACCACAGCTCCGTGGGTGCAAGGTGATGGACACCTCGCTCCTGGCCGCCACGAGTGGGTGGGAAGAGTCCCCCCATCCGAGCGGGCAGATAAAGGAAATGGCCGCAAAGCGTGGGACCTGTCCATGGCCCCAGCAGGAAAAGTCCCCAGCCCATATTGTTCCAGGGAGAACAATGCTGCGGCCACGGCGCCTTCCAGGGACTCATCGGGGAGACCAAATGTAAACAAGGCCCTGACGCAGGGGCCGGAGGAGGAAGCGGCGCTCAGGGCTTGGCAGCCCCGACAGCCAGGCTGAGCACAGCACAGCCCCGAGCCCTCCGGGTGCCCCAGCTGTGGATATGGAAGGGCTAAAAAAGGCATTTTCCCCCCTCATTCTTCCCCCAGTGTGAGGACAACATTGCCTGTGAAGGCGGGCAGCCCCATCTCCCTGCCAGGGCAGGTCTGGCCCCACGCTGTGTTTTTCCAGCGTGTGATGTAAATTTTTTCCTTCCTCAACTTCAGCCCGTAATGCCTCGCTCCGGTCCCCGCACAGCAGGGATGAGGTCTGCCTCCCCCTCCTTGCTGGGATGCTCCAGGAGCTGAACCCATGGAAAACTTTTCCCTGTATGGTGGTTTTTTTTGCCAGCCCAGCTGCCTGAACCGGGTCACCGCAGCATCACACCGGTGCTGGCACTGCCGTCCCTCACCTTCCTTGCTTTCCAGCACGGGATCCTTCAGGGAGCTGGCAGCCCCGGCCTGGCCTTGCACTGGACTCGGTGCCGGGCTGATGCCGCTGCCTCCGTCTGTTTGGTCTTTGCCCCTCATTTCTTCCTGCCAAAGCGTGGACTTGGTGGCAGGGACCTTCTCTGCGCTGGGGATGTTGCTGCTGGTCACGGCCATCTTAGCAGGACCAGGTTCCTAAAGAGAATGGAGAAGACAGCGGGGTTAGAGGGGTTTGTCCCAGCTCTGCACCCAGGGTCCCCATCAGGCTGTCCTCAGAGGTGCGGGTCCCACACAGCTTGGGTGCTGGCCACGACACATGTCATGATGGGACAGGGATGGGGCTGCTCAGCCGTGTGCCACTGCCCCATTCCCAAGGGGGACAAGCCTGCAGGTGGAAACCCTGCCCCAGGACTTCCTTGGCCAAAGGGACCATGGCCGCTCTCGCAGCGAGAGAGGAAACGTCCCCCGCCGTCCCTCCCCAGGGCGGGCTCCTGAAACCAGCCACACATCCAGCTGGGAAAAGATCCCAGAGCAAAGGTGAGCCAACAAATGATGGAGACCTTTGGCCAGGCACCGCGGCAGCGGAGGGGCTCAGTGGCTTTGTTTTTGGCTAGGAACTGCCCCTCCCGGCATGGCGCACAGGACGCTGCGGCCATTGACACGTAACTCCTTGGGAAAAGCTCATTTTGTGCTCACACAACTCAGTCCCGAGCGAAGAAAAGCCCATGCCCTTCCCTGGCATTCAGCCTCCCCAAAGCCACCAGATGCACACGTGGGGCTCTGCACCCGAATTCACGTGCAGCGCCGCAGACCCGCAGAGAAACAGGTCTGTTGGGTCCTGACTCACGGGGAACACGGACACGGTCCCGTCACCTCCGCCAACACCTGGTTTGGGGTGACAATGCACCTTCTATAACTGATGCCAATAAACACAGCGTCCCCCGTTTCCCTCCACGAGTCCCCGGTCCCTCTGTGGGCTGGCTCACAGGCAGCCGCTGCCTTTCTCAAATACAGACCAACACCAGGCTTCTCTCCCAGGTCCCATCTGCCGGGACTGAATTTTCTCAGTGTTACAACTTAACAGTAAAAAAATAAGAAACCAAGCTATAGGGATGGAAGAGGAAATTAATTCCCTGCCACCAGCAGCCGTGTCGTTTGTCACAGCTGGTTTGCTTTGGGCCACTGATGAAAAAGAATAAAACCCAACCAGCGCTCTCCTCCTCCCGGGTGCTTTGGCTACCTAACGGGCCACTTGTCTTAAAAAGGAAATACAGCATCGCATTGAGCTTTATGCTATTTTAAAACAATAACCATCATCTTCAATGCTTCTCTAGCTCATGAGGGGCTATCCAGAGCCCATCAGATGATGATGCCATTTTGGTGGCCGCAGCCCGGGCAGCCCAGGTTTGGTGCAGGCCCCAGAAGAGGCAGCAGCTCTCACAACTCCTTTAGGGCTTGGCTTTGTTTGCTAGCAGATGTTCTGCTGTTGTCATGTCAAGCTTCTGCATTAGCAGATTATTTTCCTTAAAGCCACCAATCACAGACAATTAACCCCCGCTCCAAAGTCTCTGGATGGTGGGAAGTTTCCTGGCTTGTTTCCTTTCCCTGGAGCAGGAGGAATCCAGGAGCACCCGATCCAGCAGCCATGGGCTCTGGGGACAGGCTGTGAAGAGCGTCCCCTCCATCCCCTCTCCCACATCAGCCGAGCCACCGGTGGGTTTTAGCCCTGCACCTCCAAATCGGCATTCGCGGGGCTGCGCCGGGGGATCTCCCAGGGAGCGGGTCCTGGCTCTGTGCACAGCCACAACAAGCAGCAAATGACCTCAATTTTTAAAAAAAAAATCCCCTTGGAAATTTCACTCCAAAGGAATGCAGTGTTGGAGGTAAACGATCCCGAGTTCACAGGCGTCCTGCTCCAGGGGATGCTGCTTGAGCAGGGGGTTGGACCAGACAATCTCCGAGGTTCCTTCCAACCTCAACCACCCTCTCATTCATTGATCCGAAAGCTCAAAGCTAATCACCAGCTCAGGATATGTATTTTTATATATTCCTTACACACACCCCCATATAATTATTTGTAGATGTGTATTTAATTAGACAAAGATATGAGGGCCAAAAAGCGGTCTATAAGCAAGCAGAGAAATTAACTCTTTGCTGCTCAGCAGCATGAAGAGCTACAAAAAGGAGTGTGGACCAAAACTGGCAAAACCAACCTCCAGTTGAATTAAGTATGTCTGGGCACGCTCTGCTTACCCGAGCCTGCCACACCCCTGTGCAAACCCGTCCTGCAACACAGAGCAGTGCCTCAAATCCCAGATTTCAGCCCCAAATCCTGTCTCCATTTCCCAGGGACAGCAGGAAGGCAAAGGCAGCAAGCCCAGTCTCTCCTGCTGCCTGCAGCACTCGGCCGGAGCACGGCAAAAACTGCAAAAGAAACCTGCCCTTTTCCCCCTAAGACTGCAACCTGCTCACACAGCAAAGGAGAAAACACCTCTAGGGCTGCACCCAACAACTCCTCTCCAAAAATCCGCAGCTGGAGCACTATTCCCAGCTTCGCCTGCATTGCTCCCACCCCGGTGATTTTGCAGGGAGAAGATGCAAAACAATGGGGGGAGCTGAAAATGGCCCTGATGCTCCAGGAATGCCTGGCTGCAGACAGGCTCTGCTGTAGCACAGACATGAAAAAACTACATGGGAGTGAGAAAAAGCAGAAATATCCATTGTTTTAAAATTTTTTTTTAAAAATCACAAAGGTGTCTGTCCCTCCCTAAGTGGCTCTCAGACATGATCCCCTGCCAGATTAGCGGGTGGCCGTCTTTAGAAAGAAATCAGGCTTTCTCCACTGACACACGGAGAGCAAGCTGAACAGCAGCCAACTTCAGGAGAAGCCATTTCACGGAGGGGGATTTGGTGCTGATTTTCTCCCCAGCATCCTTTCTCCTTCCCTGGACCAGCTGCCTGGCACTGGCAAATTTCAAGACGCCGAGTAGAGATGCTTATTCTGCCTTTGCAGGTCACTCCTGAGTGCCCGATCCAGGGCAGCATCCATCTGGCAGCCGGTCCCACATGGAAGTTGGTTTTGCAAAAGTGAATTTGAGACTTTTTCTGGTGCTACGGGGCCGGCAGCGATGGGATGGAGAAGGTGGAAGGAGGGTAGGAAGCGGGATGGGGCTCGGGGAGGACCACCCTGCCACCAGGGTCTATGCTCACCCCATCCCCAAGCACCTGGGGAGCCCGTCCACCCGCAGGGAGCCAGCATCCTTCCCGCAGCCGCTTCCCTTATTTGGTGCTCAGGAGCTCGGATCCTGTACAGTTTCCAAGAAGTTGCCATGGTGATGAAATGTAACCCAGAATGATGTTTTTCTGGCTCTACGCCCCTTCTCCTCTCCGCTCCGTCCCCCCCCTGAACCCAGCCTGTATTTAGCGTTGCGCCAGGGATGGGGTGAGCATCCCTGCCCTGCTGCATCAGCTCGCTGGGGTGCCCTGAACGTGGCAACCCCCTCTCTGGGGCTTGAGGACAGGCAACTCATAACACTCATGGCTCTTGGCCATGGAGGGAGAAGGCATCTTCCCTGCAGCATCACCAGAGGCAGCACTCAAGGGGCTGTGACGACCCCAGCTCTTGGCAGGGGATAGCTCAGACCCCCAGCTTGGTGTGCAAAAAAGGGATCATTTTCCCCCTAATTTTTTTTTCCCAATGCCCAGAAGCTCTTTATCTGGCACAATGCTGGAAACTTGCTTCAAAAAAACACCATACAAAACCCACCCATGGCACAGTTTGCACCAGGACCATTCTGGGGACTTGATTGAAGGGGACCTGAAAACTGGGGCTCTCAGGGGAACCCCGATGCTGTTTCCAGTCCCCCAGTGCCGCAGCCTGGCTCGTCCGGAGGAGCCCTCCCAGCCGGTCCCCTGCAGCAGTGGGACACTAGCCCGGAGGTCAGGCAGCCTCAGGGACACGGCTGTTCTCAGCCCCGACGAGGGACGAGGGTGGCCTCGGGGTCACGTTCCCCATCTGTGGGATTCTCCCCCACTCTGGCCACGTGGGAGCCCGGCAGGAACGAGTGAGTCACGGCCAGCCCCGCTTTTTACCATTTATAGTCAAAGTGAGCACGAAGCCACCGCCGGGTCCCTGGAGAGCCCGGCTCCGGCCCCCAGAGCTCCCAGCCTGGCCCTGGCCTTTAGTATTTTCCTTTCATTCCCATTATCTCTGGGGTCATCTCAAAGCGGGTAACCGGAGCCCAATGGAATTTCATCCTGTTTTTGCCGAAACAGCCCGTGAATGGCCAGCACCTCTCCCCGGTCTCCCATGGGGACCGCACGGCTCTGTGGCCGCTCCGGGGACAGGGTGTGCAGTGCCAGTGCCACAAGACAGTGCCTGGGGAGAAAAACATGGTCCCAAAGCAGCCAGGACAGCAGCAGCAGCAGTGTGTGACCCTGGGTAGTGATGACCAGGAATTAATTCACACCATCCTGCAGATCTGGCTGGTCCCCTGTCGCTCACCCTCCACGCAGGCAGCATCAGGGGGCCAGCAGCCTGCTGGTCCAGCTGGTTTGGGAGCATCTTCCCCGGGAGCAGAGCAATGCTGTGGCCCTCAGAGGGAAGCAAGGGACAAAGCAACAGTGTGTGTGTGTCCCTGGGGTTACCTGGGGAGTCGGGGGCTCTACCTTCCTCTTCTTCTTCTGATTCTGCTTGTTTGTCCTCGGATAGACTATCAGCATCTCCAGCCACCTGCAGGCAGAGAAAGCAGAAGGTGAGGTCTGTGTTGAAGCTCGCCCTGTGATGCTCGCACTCAACCATGGGCTGTAATGTGGCTTCCCACAGGCTGTGGACCCCAAAACTGTTTCCCCACCATGGGTGGCTCTGACCACACTGCCTGGGGAGATGCTGCCCCATCCCGTCTCCGGGGCAGGCTGCCTGCAAGCTCCAGAGATGGAGCATCCCTAACCCCAGCCTTTCCCGGTGTGTAACTTGGCCCTAAGCACAATCCCAAGCTGGAGCTGGAGCTGGGGGCACAGAGGAGCTCAGCTTCTCCAACCTGGTCAGGGTCAACATGGTAAATAGTACCCAGAAATCATCCCAACCAGCTGGGGGAAAAACGAGGCAGGACAGGAGGGGAGGGGGGATGACCCCATGGTGCTTTGGCTCAAACCCCGCTCACTGCAAGAGCGAGGCCACAGCCAAGGCTGACATGGGATAGGGATTCAAGGATCCTGAAAGAGAGCCGAGAGGGACAGAGCCTCCGGCAGGACCTTCCCCCTTCAGCGATGCCAACACTGCACACAAAGCGCTTTTGTCCAAGAAAGAGCAGCATGAACTTGGCATTGAAAAGTCCATCCCCTGCACAAGTTGCTTGTTTGGGGGACCCTCCTGTGCCCTCCCCACCGCGGCCTGATGACCTGGCCCTGCATCTCTGTGATCTCCACAGGGATCCGTGCATCGCTGGGAAACATTCCCGCTTCAGATGTCCCTGCTTCCCTCTCCTGTTCCCCCCCACTTCACACGCTACTGCTGTAAAGCGTTTTGAGATGACCACATCAAGTAGGTTTTGGTTAAGCAATAAATGCCAGAAGCATGCAACGAACGTAAAACAAATTCTCCCCCGGCCGGCGAAATCTTCCTGTCGTGCTGCAACTGCAAATGAAACCCGCCTGGCTGGGACCCAGAGCGAGACTGTTTGGGGATGATTAATGCTTGCAGTCAGGAGCAAATGCACTGCTTCAAAATCCAGCGCTGGGCCAATGAACAATAAATCAGCCCCACCTTGCTCTGCAATGCCTCTCCCTCCTGCGTGGCGGGCAGGACCGGCAATAAAAAAGCTGAGCTGCGATCCGGAGCGTGGGGAGAGGGAGAAGAGAGCAGGCCATGGGGGCTGGCCATGTTTGGGGGCACAGCCATTGCTCCTGCCTTGGCTGGAGGAGAGGAGGGGGCTCCCCTTTGCCACGATTCCCCCGTGCCTCTGCATCCCAACCTCATGACCGCTGCCACCCCACGGCTGCAAAGGGGGCCAGAGTGGGGGCTGTGCTGCCACAGGACAGGTCTGCCAGCCCACGGAGGGGGAATCATCCGTGCTCATGTGTCTCAGTAGAGCACGGGAAGTTTCAAGGCATGAAAACGTGTATCTGGTCAAAAATCTAAGCTTTTGGTAGAAAAATGCCTATTTCAACCAGCATTTACCAAAATGGGGGGAAGTCACAATCAAAGCAAATACTCGGGAATAGAAATCATCTCAAAGAAAGCACTGACTCTGCTGCTGCAAGGGCTTGGGCAAGCAGGAGAGTGCTTGGGAAGAGTGGGAGACCTGGGAGACTGCCTTGGGAAGAGTGGGGAAGAGCCAGCGCTTCATCCCTTCGACTTTCTGCTCTAGTTTCAAATGTCAACAAATTCTTGGAGGGAGGCCCCGAGCTCCAGCCATCCCACATGGGAAACGCTCAGAGGTGAGCAGCAGCACCATCACAGCCCATCGTTGTGTGCCGGCGGCTCCCACAGCTCTGCATCCTCAGCAGCACCGGCTCCAACCCAAGCCGCCACGTGAGGGATGGACAAGGATGTTTCTAGGTCACCTGGAGTTGGGAAATCTACCATGATTTGCTCATTTCAGTGGCCTAATCTTGAGTGTTGCTGAGCAACTGCATCCCAGCGGCAGGAGCTCCTATAAGCAATGGTATTTTAATCATCCTGGGAGGTCAGATGCTCCACTGGGACCAGGGGGGTGGGCTGCATCCCCTCCTCTGCCTCTCTGCCCCGCAGGGATTGAGTGGGGAGAGCTGGGTGCTGGGAAGACAAATCTGAATGGGGATGGGGTAAATGTAGAGCAGGCAGCCCCAGGAGGCCACATCCACCCAGGGATGGACGAGGACTAGAGGGCGAATGGCCCTTGGGGTTGGGCACACCAGCCCCTGGGACTACGGGACCAGCCGCTGGTGCAGGGTGGTGTCCTAAAAGCACCGTGGGGTCACCCCAGCTTCAACCCTGTCCTGGAGTTCACCCTGTGGCCAAGCTTCTTTCCCCGGCCAGCTGCTTTCTGCTGGGGCTGAAGCTGCTATGACCAGCCCAGAAGAACCTGGACATCAGAGGCACCCTCTGAGCATCCCACAAACACTCCAGTGTAGCTCAGCTCGCTCCTGGGGTTAAACGCCGCTGGGAATGTTGTTCTGCAATGGGGAGGTGGATATTGCCCAATGGCAGACAACAAAAGTGACGACTTGTTACTTGTGAAGGCCACTGTTTTCAAGTGACTCAGGAGCATCTTGGCTCCGGAGCCTGGCCAAGGCTCCTGGCAGAGGCTGAGCTTCCTTGAGCACTGGCTCTGAAAGGTGGCCGGCATGTTGGGAAGCCTCAGGCTCCAGCCTGGCAGAGCTGAGCACACACAAAATATGCAGAGGAAGGACTTAAATCACCCACCACCACACCGGTGTCTGCTGAAGTCAGTGCTCAAGCTCACAGTGTAAATCTGGTGGCTCTGGGGGTGCTCAAGCCCCCTCTCTGCTGCACAGCACCAGGGGATGGCAGGGGTCCACCAGCCAGGGGAGCAGGAAAGGGGGAAGAAACCTGGTCCTTGCCAAAAAGGTGGAAAAAACAGAGCTGAACATGAGACAGCAGCTACGGCCAGCCCCCAGGACTGTCCCTCCAGCAGGCTGTGACTGTCACTCAGGGATCACCCTCTGTACACACTGCCACAACACCCGGCCTTGGGCAAGGTCCTACCCCCCCTCCTCTTCCTCTCTGCAGAGGGAAGAGCCCCGCAGTGCCTCAGCCCAGGACCTGCACTCACCCACTGATGATCTCCTTGTTCTCGGCCCGGATGAAGTGCTCCTTCTCCGGTGTCAGGATGCACAAGGAGAATTTCTGCCCTGTCCGGCTCTCCCCGTCCACCACATCCGTGCACTGGTTCATGTTGATGGTGCCCTGCGGGAGCGTTGTTGGCTGTGGGGAGAAGGAGAAAGGAGAAACGTTTAAGGAGAGAAGAGCAGATGAGTGTAGACTTGAGCCCTAAAACCTCTCCTGGTGGCCACCAGGATCCTACACATCAAGATATTCTGCTTGTGAGTACCCAGACCCATCCGTGCACCGTGTCGGCAGACAGCAAAGCCCTGTGCCACCCATCTGGGGACACAAGCAGCAGGTACAACCCCTGCCAGCCCAGTAAAGCCCAGTCCAGCCCACTGCTTCCAGCAAGACACTTCTCCTATGCTGAATGCCCAAAGGATGGCTGCCCCACTGCAGCATGGGGACATCAAGGCAGGGTACTCTGTGGCTGGCTTTGGGTTTGGAGGTGCAAATCATCTGGGGTGGTGGGGTGGCACTTGGGGACAGGAGGTGGCAAAGGCCCCACTGCCCTCAGTGAAGGACGGCTCCAGCACAATAGACAGAGACACACACAAGGTTTTTCCATTAAAGCTAACAAAACACAGAGTTTGCCAGGGAGGGATCACAGCATGGATGGGACCTTGTTTGCCTGATGGGCTTTGCAAAAACAGTGTCACCTCCTGGCCCCCTTGCTCCAAACAGACACAGTGGAGAGGGACAAGCAGTAGCCTCCCTGGCCTGAGGGGACATGGAGGGACCCAGAAGGGTGTCAGCACTGACGAGAGCTGACAGGTCCATCTGGAGTGGCGCCGGCTCATCCGATTACAGCGTGGCCACCCGTTCCCGGTGCATGGTGCCCGCAGCCCTCCCTCCCCAGACAGCAATGCCACGTCTCCCCCATCCCCAGCCTGCTTGTGTCCCACCAGGCTTGGTGACACTGGGGTCCCCCCAATATCCCAGTGTCAACCAGCACCTGGGGCACAGATGACCGGGCGGAGAGGCCCCACCAAGGTGCCAACAGCACCAAAGGAGGACCCAAAGCAGCCCACAGCCACCTCCTCACCCTGCTAAAGCCTCCTTCTGCCCTCCAGATGGCTGGGCCAATGGGGAGGTGGATTTTTGGCAGATGCTCTTAAGGTTTTCATCATGGAAACCAGCTCCCCTGCCAGTAAAACCCCTCCAAAAGCAGCCTGCGCCATGCAAAAAAAAAAGGGTGATTGGGGAAAGCTCGATGGCCCCAGCCTATCACCCCAGGAAATTCAGATCAGTTCCCTAAGGCCCCCATTTTACCCATCTGCGGGCCACGGGAAATAGCCCCCCTCCCCAGGAAAAGGGCTTTTCCTGCTGCTGTGTCCCAGGGTGGGAGCATCCTACGACAGCCCAGGGGTGGCATCGAGCCATCACGGGTGCTGCAGCACCGGTGCCCAGCATGAGCACATGAATGGGACTGGTCACACATCAGGGACACCAAAACCTCCTCTTTTCCTTTGTGGAAACCACCAGCAGCACCCCCAGACCCCATGAGAACGAGGGAGGGAAAGCAAAGCTGATCCCAGACCCCCGGCATGTCACAGGCACAGCCGCCCGCCCTGCACCACCACGGGCAGTCGGCTCCTAAGAGGATTTTTTTTTCTTAGACAACAAAAATAAAACCCCGCTTTCCGGGAGCTATAAAAACCCAACGGAAAAACTTTCTCCTGCTCCAAGTGGAGTCTCAGGAACGTTTTTGTCTCACTGGCCTTCGGCTCAGCCAAGGCCTCCAGGACTGTAAGGTCTGGGACCGACCTCCTTCCCCACCCAGAGCATTTTTGCACCAGGGGATGCATCCAGGATGGGGGAAAAAAGGGGATGAGGGCAGCTCCAGGAGGGAGCCACGGTCCCTCACAGGGACCCTGGGCCACTCAGCCCCTCTTGCCACAGGCACCCCCTTGACTCCCCAGGAGGCCCGGCAGGGATTTGGCAGGGAGCTGGCACAGGAGGAGAGGAGGAGACAGACGGCTCCCTGCAAAACCCGCCTGCTCTCCTCTCTCTAACCCCACGGCAGCGTTCAGGGCGGCTTCCCCAGCCCCGACCCAAGCACACCTGGAGCAGAGGAGCCGGTTTGGGGCCCCCGCCACCACCGGGCCAGCCCTGTGAAGTGGTTTTGCCACGTACCCCTCCTTTTGAGGGTGAATGCTGGCATCTCGCACAGCCTGACACATGGCTCCCTGGCCACCGAGCCGGGACACCAGAAGAGGGGCTGCAAGCAAAGCCAGAGCTGCCCACCTTGCCCCCCATGAAAAGGGATGAACCCTCCACCTCATGGCAGCCCCCCTGTGCCCCCAGCAGCAGACGAAACCTGACGGGCCAGCAGCATCACTTGCTCAGGATGTAAATTCCTTTACACCATTTATTTCCTTCCTTGGAGGAAGCGCAGGCACTTTGAAGCAAAGTGAAATGCAGATGGTGCCAAGGGGAAAGGTGCACACGGAAATTCCACCGAGGAAAAGGATGGGGTTCAGGCAGCACTGCACCCCAGGAGCATCTCAGATCCAGCTGGGGAGAGCCGGGCGAGGAGCTGGCGATGGCACACAGCTGCTCTCCATAGGGAACCAGGAGAATAGGGACAGCCCTTGTGTGCCGAAACTGCAGGGTGGTGGTGTGGGAGCAGGGGAGACGGGAGAGACTCTGGAGCAGAGGACGAGGACACACAGACCCCCATCCTGCCTCTGAGCATCTCTTTCTGCACTGGGGGGTTCCTGAGGGCTGGGGATCCCCAGGGAAGGATGAGCAGAGCTGGTCCCCAGGCCAGTCTCATGGCAGGTAAGGACTCCATGGCTCCATCAATTGTAAGGGAATAAATAAATGCAGAAGCAGGGAGGTGCTACACAGCTGAGACACTAAAACAATAACAGGGTTGGGACTTCAAGCAGCCCTTTGAAGAGCTTTGATAGAAGGTCAAACGCAGCGTCGGACTGCGCTGGGGAGGGCCATGGGGAGGCTTTGCATCCTGGTGAGGCAGGGGTGGATGCTCAGGCTCAGACCCAGCCCCAGCTGCTGGCTTCTGCTGGGGGCCGCCTCGGGGACAGCCCTGTCCCCAGGTGCTGGCCCTGCCTTTGCCATTTCCCATGCTGTTGTCAGTGGGATGGGGCATGCAGCTACTCCGTGACCGGATCTGGTGCCTAGGCGTGGAAGCACAAGAGGGTGCACCAGCAGAAGAGACACCATTACAGGCACCATCACAAGAAGCAGCTCTCCTCGGTGCCACCAGCCACCTCCAGCCACTCACCACGTGCCGGCGCAGAGAAGGCAGCACCCGCATGATATGAGCAACTACAGCTCTCCACACTGCCACTATGAGCAGAGGAACTGCAGCCAAGAAACAATCGCGTTGCTGTTTCCCTCTGGTATGACAGATCCGTATTTACACACACACGTGCTTGCAGCGTCCCTCTCCATACTACACAAAGCCTATAGTACACCCTCCTCCTCCTCCTCTCCCTTCCCAGTGCCCAGGACATGAGTCACACCATCATCTCCACATCCACAACCTCAGCAGCCTCTGGACGAGATGCAGGGACCTTTGGATGGATGCTCTTAGGATACAGAGCCCAGCAACTACAGCATCCCTCACCCTGGACAGAGGAAAGGAGGGAAAGAAAGAATGGGGACCTCTTCAAGCCCAACAGAAGAAATCCCAAGTGGGGCATTACTGTGGAGACCCTGCTGCTGCAGCAGGAGGATGCTCTGTGGGCCATGAACTCCCGGGCGCAGGGGCTGATGCTGTCAAGTCACGGAATTTATCTGCACAAGACTCTTGCTTCCATATGGGTTTGCAGGGCTGAAGTAGAAATACAGCATTATTTAGACTCAAAAATTTCCTAATTTTCTCCAAGTACCTTCCCCATCATTTCTAACACACGGGAGCTCGATCCAAGATACAACAGAGCTTCGCTCAGCGACGGTACACAAAGGGGTACGCTCTGAGCAGGTAACCCTGCGGTCAAGCTCCCGAGGAGAGGCTCTGCCATGACCTCGGTGGGACACGGCCAATGCCCACGCCATTCTCCAGGGCTATTACACAACGTGGGTTGATGAAATCTGGAACACAACCTTTAAAGAAAGGCGATGGGGCAGGGGGAGGAGGAAAACCAAACAAAAGGGACATTTTACTTTCTGCCAAGAACCAGGAGAGGAAGAAAAAAAAAAAAAAAACCAACAAAACAAAACCACAACCATTTGTCTATCTCACATGGCGAGCTCGTTGCCTTGGCACCGGGGCTCTAGGAGGGGGGGACAGATAGTGGCTCTGCTGTCCCACTCTGCCGTGACGCTGCCCGGGAAGGGCTCGGGCTCCAGCTGGCTCTGCCCTGGCTCCCAGAGCAGCCGTGAGCCTGCGGCGCCTGGGGAAGAGACATCCACGCTGCCTCCATAAATGCTTCTTGACAAATGTTAATTCTCCCAGCTAAAATATTCATGAGGGCGGCTGCCGACGAGTGCGCTGCTCATTCGCAGCACTCTTGAGTACTCGGCACAGGCAGCTGCTGTGTTTGCTAAAAGCTTCACCCATCCCCGGTGCCCGGGCTGGGCTGATCGAGGTGGGACGCAAGCGGGATCTTGGCTGGGCTGTGGCACGGGAGGGAGGAAGACTCCGCCGCTCCATTGCCACGGGTGCACCAGAGCAACACGGAGAGAGCCATGCCTTGGGCAAGGACAGCAATGCAGCTTGGACAGGCAGCTCCTGGCACCGGTGCAGCACAGGGAGCCCACACCAACACCGCATCCACCATTCCCACCTGGAGGCCATCAGCAAGAAGGCACCACCACCTTGAAAAGTCACAGGGAGCTCCCTTTGCAGCCATGTGAGGCTATCCACAGCCTCCCTAAATCCCAGATGGGGATGCACCGTGCAGGCACCGGGGCTGCCTCTGCCGGTGGGCTCGGCCGGATGCTGCTGCCGGTGCCGGCAGGGTGGCCACGGTGTGCCCTGAGCTGGCCTGACACCGGGCAAGCAGGGCTGGCACAGCAGCAGGGCTTTAATGAGCATTTTAGGCTTCCTGCCACTAGACACAAGGCTATCGATACAGCCACAACGCGACCGGAGCTCGGCGGTGGGTAGATTTTATTACACTTATAGATCGTCTAACAGGCTGAGCATCCTGGATTTATTAAATTAGACAAAGGCCCTTGAAAACAACCTCTGCAGGCTCTTCAAAAGGATGGACTGGAGCAGTCACCCATCAAAGGGGAGCGGAAGGCTGTGCTCCTCCATCCCACACCTCCCTGCGTCCCATCCCATCCCTGCCGTCCCCACGGCAGCTCTCTGCTCTCCCTGTGCCACCCAAGCGGGAGGCAGGTATCTTGTCCTGGCCACCTGAGCACACCTGTCCCACCTGCAGCCTTCTGGTATCAGCAGCTACTGCTCAGTGAAGCCACTGAGAAACCTCCAGCTTGCCCAGGCTGTGCACCAGGCAACAGAAAAGCAGATTTTTACCATGAGCAAGGGAATGCAACAAAGGTATCAAGCAAGATATGTCCCTCTGCGTGCACACCTCGTGCCCCTCTGCAAGAAACAAGGGGAGATGGCCCCAAATCTCACTGCTGTCTGGACTCTCCATCCTACCAGAAGCCATTGCCTCCTTTCACAGATGGAGAAACAACCAGTGCTCTGCAAATGTGGCCTTAGCACATGCCATGGTTGCTCTGCACCAGCAGCAACCCTAGCTCACAGTGCTACCAGAAGCCACCCCACACCAGCACAAGGAGGGGACAGGACCCCTGCCCCGGTGTGCAGCCAACGATGCAGAAACACCCTCCCGACTGGATAAATGCCATAACACTTCCCCCGGCCCCAACACACATTTCCCCACCGTTGGGCTCTGCTTCTCCATCATGGGCACTGACTGAAATTTGATTCAACCACCTCCTGAAATTTGTTTTGCCGGAGAAGCTCCCCACAGCCCCAGCTCGCCCAGCCCAAGGAACCGGCTCAGGGAGGTGGGCTTGAAGGATGGGTTAGCAAGCCCCATGCACGCCCTTGCAGAGCTTTCCCGAGCCTCTACCAGGAGATAAAACAACTTCAGCTCCACTTTCGCCACGAGGGGAAGGAATTTTCTTCCCTGGGAGCAGTTTGGGGAGGGGGGCAAAGCACAGGGGTTGAGCAGGAGAGTTCAGCCAGGGGCCGCTTTTAAGTGGAGTCGGTGTTTATGTCCACAGACAGCGAGTCTAAACACTGAGCGAGGCGGCGAGCTGGCCACCAGCTTCCTGCGAACTGGCCACGAGCACCCTTGGGTTCCTCTCCCGCCCAGTGCCACCTCAGCCAGGCACGGGCATCCTGGGGGTCCCCAGGCAGCGAGTTTGGGACCACGCATCCCACCCGCAGCCCCATCCCCATGGATGCCCATCCTGGGAGCGCGCGCTGGAGCGGAGGGAGCTCGGCCGGGGCTGCGCGGGAGGCTGGAGCCGGCTCCTCTTGGCCTTATATGGCGATTTTTGCGCTGCTCTTGCAGCTCCCAGCTGCTCCCCACCCCAAAGCGGGGTCGGGAGCTGGCAGCCAGCGCCTCGCCTGCCTCCTTCCTGTTAACCTCTTTCCTGCTGAACGGCCTCTGAAGGGTCCCTGCACGATGGGGACAATCGTATCCTGTCCTGACACAACCGCCCGCGCCGGGCAGGGAGGGTCAGCAAAGCTGGTGGTGGTCACCAAGCGGGTGCAACCTCCCTCGGCGCTGGGGTCTGACACCCTCTGGGTCCTCAGCAGCATCCCCAAATCCAGGGAGCCCTTCAGGGGAGCTTGCACCCGTGTACACCCACGCTCCACGTCCAACACTGCTGGAAGGGAAGAAGGACAGAAGATGCAAAGAACATCAGCACCAGAACAAGAGTAAGGTCCCACCGGGACAGGGGTTGTGGGGCTGCTCCGAGCTGCCATCCCAGCTCTTTGGGGACCAAAGCAAAAGCCCAGCATTGCAAATAGAGCTTGGAGCAGCCACTCAACCCATATCCCAGTTCTCTGGGGTCCAAAGAGAAGTCCAGCATTGCACAGGCACTTTCTGGCCCCGCCACGCTGATGCCACCATCTCACATCCCTGCAAACCCAAGAGTTATTCTTTCCTCCTGCTCTCCGGGATTTAAACGCATTGAAAATGCAAAATGTCCTCCTCCCTCCTAGGAGGGGGGTGGGAAAAATACACGATAACGGATCCGACCCCATCTGCTCGCAGCTGCCAGCGTGGCATCTTCCCCGCTCCCCGGCACGCAGGCACAACAGCTACCCAGCCAAAGGGGAAGCAAATATCTGCAGCGTTCAAGCGAGTTGTCATGGCAATCAGCCCGATGGCAAAAGCCTGGCGAGACCAAGCACCAGGACAATATATATGAGACCAGAGCTTGGTGCAGGGACCGTGGCAGGCGAGTTGCCTGGAGAGGGAAAACACAGTGGTTTGGGGGTGGGAAGGAAAGGCGGGCTTCATTTGCATCTCGATATTTTAATTTTAAATTGCACAGTTCCAAATTGGCCTTGTCAACTTTATTCTCCACCCCCTCAGTGTAGGAGACAAGTCCCAGGTGGTCTCTGCACCGTGCACTGCCAGGCACACACGTGCAGGCTCTCACCACCGTGGTGCACGCCGGCTCCACGTCCCTCCCCAGGACCAAAGGACTTCACCCAAACATCAGAAACCACGTCCCCAGAGCAAGACTCATAAGGTCACCCGTACCTATGGCCATGAGATGGTCATAGCCACGGTGATGCCAATTGTAGAGACAGCTCAGGGGGTGGAAACTTGGATCCAGGCAGCATGATCTCCATCCAGAGATGGTGGAGATGGTGGCCAGCCACCCAAGCCCTGTTTAACCGCAGCCGGACCTGGATTTCTGCTTCATGGGGGTGGAAGAAACAGCTCAAGCATCCATCCATAAGGCTGTGCCGGAGAGACAAGGCTGAACCAGGGGAAGCTCTGCTCAGCGGCACAGGCTGGCTCCACCCGTCAGTCACACCAGGGCTGAGGCTACTGCACTGACTCTCCAGAGACCTTTTGCTTTCCAGCCTGGATTTGGGTAGAAAAACTGGCAAGACAGGCCCCAAGCCCCTATTTTCACCCCCCAGGACTGTCAATACAACACCTTGCACCAATGCTCAATGACTGCAGAAGAGGTGAGGACAACCCTGGGGACCAGCAGCGCCAGATCCACCGCAGACTCAGGCAACTCCCACGGGTGCAGATGCTTCAGTGGAAGTTCTTGAATCCGGCCAAATTACTCTGGAAATCTCATTAGTCCCCAGCGCTGCTCTTACGAGCTTTGCAGAGCTTCCTGCTGGGCTGGGAATACCATGAGGCTGGGCTCCCAGGGGTCTGCAGCTGGAGATGAGAGAGCCAACCCAAGCAGAAGAGGCTAGGTTGGGTTGGGTTGGCCAACCAAGCAGCACCCGCATCCTGCACCCCACGCCTCACCCCTATAGAAAACCCCATACCTGCTCTGCGTTGCTCCAACAACTTCCAGATCACCTTGGACTCTGTATATGTTCCCAAAAGCCAAGATGTTGGACAGAGAGTGTTTTCCAACCTTTGACTATTGGCCATCCCACAAAATGGCACAAAATGGGAGGCTTTTTGGCCAAGAAAGGTGGTTCTAAAAGGAAAAGCTCCCAACAGGCACACAAGGCTGTCACAGGGCAAGAAGACCACCCAGCAACAACTCAAGCTGGGCTTTGCTGCCACAGGCAAGGTGTGGTGGAAGCACTGAAGCAGACAGCAAAGAGCCCTCCTGGCTGGGGAGGCACCACCAGGTTCTAAGGCAAGAGGCACCTGGGGGGAAAAGCGCTTTGAGCCCCTGCCATAGCCAGGGACAAAGGCTGGGAATTACACACCAGGCTGCCGGAGCCATCCCCGCATCCCAGGGGAGCAACGTTTTCTCCCTAAACCTGCTGCTCCCATCTGGCTCCTGCACTTGCAGAGGAGTTCAGGGAGAAGAGCGAGCTCACGGCATGAGCTGCTTCCAGGAGCGCTCCCCAGCATCTCCTTTGGGAGCAGCCACTCAGCCCCAGCAGAGAGGAGTAATCTGGGCTGGTGCACGGAGGAGGTTCCTCCATCCCCCATGCCTGGGACAACAGAGTTCACCCCCCAGCATCGGCCTGTGCATGGCATTAACTGCCTGTGCAAGCCAAACATCCTCTTCCTCCACACATCTGCTCTGTCCATAATCCTCTCCATCCCTCCCCTAATGGGAAAGCAGCCAGAAAAGCGAACCAAATCTCTAATTATATCCCAGTAGCCTCCCAGCACCCCGGTGATCTGCTGTGACTTTATCGATGCAGTTGCAGCAGGGCTGATGAAACAAGGAGGAAAGGGCCAAGGCTGGGCATGCTCCAAAAACCCACCCTTTCTCCCCAGCCGCAGCATCACAACGGGTGGAAATCCCGTGCAGGCTCAGGGTGCTGCCAGGATGCGTCCAAAACCAACCTGTGCTCCCATCTCTTCCTCCTCCTCTCCCCAGGGACCCTGTCACCCACAGCAAAGGAAACACTACAAGCATCACTGTATGGGGACCAAGAAGAGACCAGTGACAACCTGCTCTCTTGCTGCAGTCCAAGGCCTTGCTGCAGGTTCCCCAGGCCCCTGTTTGGCCATAAAATCACGGAGAGCCACAGCTATGGCACCTGGAGCCACAGCACCCATGGCATGGGGCAGGCAAGTGTGGGGACCTTCAGGATCACATCTCCACAGCAACGGGTGCAATGGCAGCAGAGACATGGCATGTCTCTGGCACGTCAGGGGTGCAAGCCAGGAAAACATGGAATCATAGAATGGTTTAGATTGGAAGGGACCTTAAAGGTCATCTAATTCCAACCCCCTGTCGTGGGCAAGGACACCTCCTACTAGACCAAGTTGCTCAAAGTCCCATCCAACCTGGCCTTGAACACCTCCAGCGATGGCCCATCCACAACTTCGCTGGGCAACCTGTTCCAGTGCCTCACCACCCTCAGAGTGACAAATTTCTTCTTAATATCTCATCTAAATCTGCCCTCTTCCAGCTTGAAGCCATTAGCCCTCATCCTATCACTACATGCCCTTGTAGAAAGTCCCTCTCTAGCTTTCCTGCTGGTGTCCTTCAGACACTGGAAAGATGCTATAAGGTCTCACCAGAACCTTCTCTTCTGCAGGCTGAACAACCCCAACTCTCTCAACCTGTCTTCATAGGAGAGGTGCTCCAACCCTCAGATCATCTCTGCGGCCTCCTCTGGACACAACATGGAGGGAAAAACCCTCCATGGTAGGTGGGAGCCTTCCCCAGCTCCCCCCATCCCCTGAAGAACCCCAAGCCTTGTGGGCAGCACCTCTGCCCTGGGGACCTGCCCTCCCTCCAAAGCAGAAGAGGTGGCAGAGGAGCCGTGCTGCCCGTGGCAGGGTGAAAGCCTTGTTAATATACACCAACAAATCAGCTCCTGGATCCTGCAGGAAGGAGGTGAAGGGTAACACTAAGTTGCTGTGCACATGATTTACCTACGGTACTTTTAACTTTCAGCGAGGCTGACTGTCTCTTTTATCTTCTTGCCAACTTGCAGCCAGACTTCAGTGTCTCTTCTGCAGCTTTGAAAGGTCAGGGAAAAATAAAAAGGTCTTAAAAAACACCCATTAGCAAAAGCACATTCACATGCTGTTACCTGGTCTGGCATGTATTTTCCTGGCTTTTTTTTTTTTCCTACCCTATATATCTCGCAGCTCACGGTAACTCTATGAGCAAGACCAATAATAAAACCTGCTTGGGAATTCTCATTTTTTCCACCAGAAATGCCTCAAAACACATGGACAAAAGGTGGAAGACCTCAGCAAAAGCCCTGCATTCAGTAACCCTGAGAAAAGCAGTTTACAAAACCTCACTGAAGACCTCGGCTTGTCTCCACGCAAGTTTTAACCTGACAATGTCCCTTTTACAGGCTCCAAACCTGATGAATAATGCATGTCCGGGATAAACCAGAAATATAATATTCACTAACGCTTACCATAACAGAGAAACAAGGACTGCAAATAAGTAATTTATTAACCCCAAACCGTGTTGCTGCTTGAACAGTTTCTGCCCCAAAAACACCGGCGGAAAGTCTGCTCTTGAGCCATGGCAAGAGCATGCCGAGGGCTGGCTGAGACCCCCCCACTCTCATCACACCTCCAGCACAAACATGCCTTGTCCTGAACTCTACGAGATGCTGACGGGGAAAAAAAAAACCCTGAGAGCAAAAAAAAAAACCCCTCCTTCCTCCTCCTCGGGGGGGCTGCAGCCGCCCCTTCTCCGCCGGGAGGCGAGCAGCGATGGGAAGCCCACAACCCCGCGCTCGCCCGCGGCTCCAGCCGCTTTCTCAGGCATTCCAAAATTTGGCCAGAGTCTCTTTTTGCAGCACACACCCCCCCACCCCACCCCCCCCCGCCATGGCTGGACGCCTGCCTAATTGCGTATTTATTTATTTCTGCATTTTCCCAGCACCCCGCATACACTGGCGGGGGGCTGGGGGGAAGCCAAGGCTGGCTCCCAAGGCAGACCCAAAAAAAAAATAATAAAAAAAATCAGGGGGGTGCAGCTCCCCACCCCCCCCCCCAATTCCCCGGAGGCCGGGAGGGAGCCGGGAAGAGCAGAGCTGGCCGGGAAAGGGCTGGAAGAGGGGGGCAGGAAAGGGGGGGGACACGACGCCGGCAGCATCGCCCACCCCCT
>JAHREE010000478.1:119457-236803 GCA_033628505.1 Tringa tobata
CCAGGTTGGGGGACGGAAGCCAGGAAAGGGGCAGCAAACCCCCTCTCCCCATCCTGGGGGTTGCGAGTGCTGCCATTGCACTGGGACCGGGGAAAAGAGAGCCGGGGTGTCTGTCTCTCTCCTGTTTTCTCCATCACAGAGTGTATTTTCCCTTTTCACTGCACGTCCTTCAGCTCCACCAGCCAGGGGCAGGGTGGGCAGTCGCGGTGCCCCCTTTGCTGGGCTGCCTCCAGCCCTCGGGAAGGGGGAGCAGGAGGGGACGGGCTATTTTCCCCTGAGATCTACAAGTCCCGTGTCTCCCACTGGAGAAGGAAGAAGGAGGGAACTGGGGGTGGGAAGGGGTCTCCTCTACTTCACCATGGAAGAGAAATGCAAGCAGACAGAGGCGGTGCAGAGCTGCTTCCAAATTCTTTCCTAGCCGAGTGCACAAGTGCCATTAACACCACCCTTTCCCTATCAAAGAGTCAATAGTGTGAAGCATGTCCCCGAGGGGTCTCTAAGCACACCCATCTCTGCCTGGCCCACAGCAGGTACCCTGGTGGCCACCCCGCCTCCGGCTGCAGCCATGGACACAGCCTTGTCCCCGGGGGCTGTGCTGGAGCAGAAGACCTGCGTGGAGCAGGAGCCATGGCTGGTGGTGTACCTGATGCTGGGGCTCTGCCTCTGCGCCCTCCTCTGCTCCCTGCTCCTGGGCTGGACCCACCTGCGGAGGAAGGGAGAGGTGGTCTCCTGCCAAGCCAGCCCTGGGACCTGCCACCGCAGGGAGGACTCCTCTAAAGGTGAGCGCTGGCTGTACGGGGGGGACCGGGAGAGGACGGGGAGCTCGTGGTGGTACCACTCGGGGTGGGGGGACAAAAAGCAGAGGCAAGTCATAAGAGGGTGGGGAGGAAAAGCAAAGCCAGCGATGTGCAATGTGGTCCATTCTGAGCCTGGAAGAGGAGCAGACCCAGAGCCCTGTGCCCCAATTCTCCACCGTAAGCCTCTTCTCAGTCTCTCTTGCGAAGTCACCTGCAGAGCTTCTCACTGCCGTCAACCCGCAGCTCTCCATCTCCATCCAGAGGCTGAGCCGTGGTGAGGTGGAGTCGCAAAAAGCCAACCCTCTTCTGAAGTGATCCACCTGCCCAAGGAAGAGCTTTTGTGGCAATTGCAGCTCTGGGTTCCTTTGCCTGGGGCTGCTTTGGGGCGAGGTGGTGCCTGGCAAGAACCATGGTAACCACTGGCTCCTTCAAAGATACTCATGATGCAGCTGCCCCACTGAATCACCCTGCAGCACCAAACGCTGAAGTTTTAGCCCTGGAACCAGAGGGACTTCAAAAAAATCTTTGCTTTAGGGAGAAAAGATAGGGAAAGGATAACATGCAGTAAGTCAACATACAAAAAAAAAAAGATGGTTTTATTCTCGCTCCTCTGCTCCTCACCTGCCTTTAAAAATAAAAAGGTCTGCTCACCTATTTACGTATATACATACACGTTTACATATACGTACCTCAAAGCCAGTTGTGGTGGATGTCAAAAATCACAGAGAAAAAGCCCACGAGGCGGTGCGTGGCTCAGAGTCACTCCGGCAGAACCGTAACTCAAGCCATCCCTCCCTGGTTTGGCCGAGGGACACGGTGGCATCAAATGTTCCACTTTTCGGGAAAGCCGCCAGGTTCAAAGAGATTTACTGTATGCTTTTCAATACCCCTGGCCTAACCCTGCTTATCAGGTCTCAGATGATGGAGCAGAGCCCTCTGACAGCTCATGTCCGGCCCACAGAGGTTAGAAGGACTCCCCAAAACCCCTGAAGTTAATACATATGGTTTATTTGCAGATCGTCTGGTGGAAGCAGGCAGCGTTGGTGATGGATCCACCGGCAGCAGGGTCCCAGAGCCGGTGGAAACCTGTGGCTTCTGCTTCCCTGGACATGGCTCCGCCATACAAGAGACCAAATCATGCCACGGCACCTCCTATCACATCGGGGAAAGGGCTGCTCCCTCTCACACCGGGATATGCAGCACGGGCAGCGCTGGGACCATTCCCAGCCCTGACGATGGCCACTTCAAAATCATATGTTCTCCTTCACAAGAGAAGACGCCCATGGCGTGACTGCAGAGAATGTTCCTGCGCAGGATCAGAAAGGAGGGAGGGTCCCTCAGCCCCCAAAACACGGCTGCTTCTCCCTCCATTTCCAGTGACTGTAACGGCTTCTACCAGGTGGACCTGGCCCAGTCTTTGCCCAAGGGCTGTAGCTACAGACAGTGCTGTTTTCTTCCACTCTGGAAATGAAATTGTCATTATTCTTGTGCACTCCCAGTGACAGAAGTCGCTTCCCATTTCGCATCCTCCACCTTGACCCCTGCAGACTCCTCCGGGCGTCCCACTCACGAGGAGCGACGTCTCATTGGGAGTTTTCATCTGGGTTCCACCACCAGCATCACTTTGTCTCTGCAAAGGGTGTTGATGCAGAGCCAGGATCCCATAGCAGTGTCCATCGGTCCCCACGGAGACCACACCTTTCCCTGCTTGAAAACTCTACCGTGTAACACAAGCCATTCACAGGCAGAGCTGTAAGCACCTCAAACGTGGATTGAGACCCAATAAGTCACTCATGGAAGTTATAACGTCCATTGAATGCCACTGCCACGCTCTGCCACTGCCAGAGTGGCTGGTTTCTGACTTCAACAGAAGTTTCTTTACAGGACAGAACATTTGGTAGGACACAACCTGGAAAGCTCCACTGCCAGCTTTCACCGCTGCTGGGAAGGGGAGGACAGGTCATGGGTGATGGCGAGGCTTTGCCTTGTTACAGGACACGTTGCCGCATGGGAGGAGCTGGGGCAAGCACCAAAATCCCCAGCGGAATTGGGTTTAAAGGTGAAAACTCGTCCAAGACTGAGAACTTTCTAAAAGACTGGATTTATGTACACCTGGTCTGGGTCACTCAAAATAGCTGGGAAAATTGATGGACCAGCTAGAGATACAGCTGCTTTCAGGGAAGATTTTTATCTGACCTGGCTTTGAAAGCTACCACGGAAAAATATGGGTTTTAACACGTAACATGAAGTTCTCATTTTCACTAAAGGAGAATGCAGGAATTTTTCACTTGGTGAGAAATCACTGCTGGCAGGAGCTTATCCCCTCCACTTTCTCAAGCTAGAGCCTCAAACTTGGAAGTATAAATGTGAGTCAATTCAGGCACAAATTGGTGCTGGGAAAGCAGGTGAAGAAAGCATGAACAGATGGTTATAACGGACTCTGTCCCCTTCGTATTATGTATTTCTTTAAATGTCAATGTTTTCTTATCACTAAAGGCGGCACCAGCCCGGTGGTGACAACAACCCCTGTGCCATGAGTGATGTCCAGTCACAAAGTGGAAAGGTGATAGGGCCACGTGAAACCCGTTAGAACTAGAGAGTGCAGGATGGTTTAAGACAAGGACCAAGAGCCCACGTGCTGGACCAACAGCTGGTACATGGGGCAGTTCTTCTGTCTGGAATTGCTCCAGGGACCAACCTGACAATTCTCCATCTTGTTATCCCCAAGTATTGCCTTTCACCTTGTCCCTGTTTAGCAAAGTCCTATCGTGCAGCAGCACGAGGGATGAGGTTTGTATCGTGCTGCATTTGCATCCGAGGGGAGAAAATAAGCCTTTGCAAATCTGAAATCTCGCTTTACTCGGGTGGGTCTCCTAAACACAACGGGTGAGCCCTGAAGGCCACCACCCCACGGTGCAATGGGGAGAGCAAGGGCTTACACACACGTGCAGAAAACAAAACACAGACCCGCGAGCGAGCCGCTGGCAGGGTACGGTGACAGCATCAGCCTCCGCTGGCTGGGCCTCCCCCTGGACCTCTCACACTGTTGTCACCTCCCACCCTCTCTCGGCACCCACAGCCCACGGGCCTCCCACCATCCCTTGGCCTCCAGCACTCTCACCCTCCAATACCTCGTCTACCTCCCACTCTCTCAACCTGAAGACCCTCTTGGCCTTGACTCCCTCTTGGCATCTCCTCTCATGTAGTCATCCCCCCTGGGGCCTCCCGACTCCATAGCATCATCTTCCATGCCCTTAGCTCCTGTCGTTTCTCTCCTGTGGAATCTGCTCCAAAGGCCTCTAGTCTCATGGTGTCAGTTCTTGCCATCTCCAGTCCTGAGGCCTCCTGCCCCATGGCCTCAGCTCCCATAGTCTCCAACACCATGGCCCCAAATACCATGGCATCATTAGCTTCCCAATTCCTCTGAACCTTAAAGAGTCTTTCAGCCCCAGAAGCTACCTTGGCCTAGACCCACGCTCAGCCTCAACTCTTCCTCAGCCTCCCATCCCCTTTTGGACTCCCATCCCCTTTTGGCCTCAACCCTTGCTCATCCTCAACTGTTCTTCAGAGTCTCGTCCACTTTTGCCCTCCACCTTGCAAAGCCTCAACTGTTCCTTAGAGTCCCACCCCCTTCTGGCCTCCCACCTCTACTCAGCCTCAAATTCTCATCAGCCTGCATCTTTGCATAGACTAAGCTCTACATCAGCTTCCCCTGGGTCTCTCAGTTTCTGTTCCAGCTCAGCCTCACTCTTTCTTGCCCTCCCATCGTCTTTTGGCATCTGTTCTTGTTCTGCCTTTCTTCTACACCCTTTAGTCTCCCTGACTCTCCACTCACATCCCTGCTCAGCCTCCACTCCTGCTCATCCTCGCTCTCCTCTTCCACCTCCCTCAGCCTTTTCCCCGCCTCTGTTCTCCATCAGGCTTCTGGTGGTGCTTCCCCTCCCAAAGTCTCTTGGCATCTCCCTACCCACCACCACTGTGCAGCGTCCATCTCCCTCTATGGCCTCCTACAGCATCACGTCCTCCACTCTCACTGGGCCTCCCACTCCTGCCTGGCCTTCCCACCACCCTGTCCTCCCACTCAGGCTGGGACTCCCCCTCGACCTCCCGGCCTCCCCAGCACTGAAAGCTCTGTCTCTCTTCCTCTTCTTGGTTTCCTCCCCCCACCTCTGCAGCGCAAAGGGGTTTTGCACTTACCCGGGGGCCCTCCCAGCATGTCCCCAGGCACCAGGGCCAGGAGAGCCCCCAGCCCCATGGTCCCCTCTGCCCAAGCACTTCCCAGCGAGGATGCGGGCTCCAGGAGATGGAAAACCATCCTAAAGCAGATGTGGCACCTCATCACGCTGCCCCTTCCCACCACGGAGCTGCTATGGGAAGCTTCAGCCTGGCTCTGGTGCCCACAGACATTCAAGTGTCACCTCCAGGAACAGGCACTTGTCACCCGTGGGAACCCCCAGCCACGCCACTTGTGCAAGATTCAGAACCTTATTTAAAAATAGGACGGAAATAACATGTGCCACCAGTTTTGCAATTAGGGCATCTCTTGAGGATCAAGAGGCATCAATTATTCAAAGGAGAAAGCTTTTAGGAAAGCTCTTGTGCCACCAGGACAAGGGCTCACCGCATGGCACCGGCGAGCAGCAGCTCCTGCTGGCCCAGGAGGCCACCTGCCTTCTGACACCCAGGCAAAGCCCATGTTGGGCTGGGGCTGTCCCTCCTCTCACCATGGAGCCTGGAGTCCCTGAAACTGGGGAAAATACTCATCAGAAGCCAAGTCCTTCCCTGATACGCATGAGGGGAGCATTCCTCCTCCTCCTTCAGGGAGTGTTAACTACTGTTATCAGAATATAAAAGAAAGGGTAACATGGAGCAACTTTAACAAATCAGCAGAGAGGATAATGCAGAGGCTCCAGATACAACCCTTGGCTGCTGGAGAACCAAGAGGAATCAATGGGTTTGGTCTCACGTTTGCAGCCACTGGCCAACAGCCCTGATGGAGCACACCTGGAGACACCACTTCCAAACACCAGAGGGATGCTGTAACTACGGGACACAAACGGTTAGAGCTGGGATGAATTAAACTACCTGGAATTAAGGGCACCAATTTTGAGCCAGAGCATCCACCTGGGGGTTAATTGGTTCTCACGTTTCTGCTTTTGCTCAGGTTTTCATTAGGCACCAACATCAAGTAAAGCTTTATCTCCAGCCAAGTGGTCGAGGGACAAGAAAATATTACTCTGAAAGCCACTTTCTGGCTATTTTTGTGCCATTTTTGTGTACAGCCATGTTCGGCGTTGGTAGATAACAGAATATCCACTCCAGTGTGAGCCTGCATCACCCCAGTCTTTGCTCCAGTCACCTCTGCAGAAGCTTCCTCAGGACAGCCCCCAGCTGTGCCGACACAAAACCGAACCTCAAACCAAACCAGTCACCCCCAAACTGCTCCCCGAAACGAAGGGGGTCGGCGCTGAAGCTGCGCCCTCACCACGCAGGGAGGAGACAGCGCCTGAGGGAGGCACAACTTCATCAGCCCTTCGTTAGCGTCTTGTGGCCGGTGTTGATCCTAAAGGGGAGGCAAAGAGAGCTCTGCAGAGAGAAACCTCCCGGTCCCGCGGGGAATAAACCCGGCGTAGGAGCTGCTCCTGAAGAGCCGAAGGGTAAGAGGAGGCTGTGTCTGAGGAAAAGCACCAGGAGGGGTAGTGCCGCTTCTCTGACAGCAGTTGGTCTTCCATTTTTATAGAAAGAGGGGGGAAAAAAAATTGCTCTTCTCCTCCTCTAGCAACCTGCACTGATTTCCTGCTGCTGGAAATAGAAACACGCCTGGTGGGGATCAGGGAGAGACACGGAGCTGGGGGGAAGAAAAGAGCTTTTAATACACCAGGAATTCTGCTTTTCAAACCAGAGCACTGAAATCTCCCCTTGAAAACCATCTGCGCCGGTGCAGTGGCACAGAGCAGAGCCCTCTTCACCAGCCTGACAGGGTGGGGGGAGAAAAAACAGAATCAACATTACGGGCTGATTTATACGGCTTGGCCTCGTCCCTAAACAATCTGTTTCTAAAGGATTAGCAAACCAGACTGCAGCGGCTCCGGCGGCCAAGCGCGTGCGAGCGGAAAACACAATTCATTTGTTCAGGCTCCAGTATCAAAAATAAAAAGAAACCAAACCGAAAAAAAAGCAGCCAAAAGGCTGAGCCCTCGGCATCACAAAGCGGAGCATCCCCGCTGGGGCCAGCCCCGTCGCCGCGCGGTGGCACTCCTTCTCCTCCTCCTCCGGCGAGGGGACGAGGTGGGGATTGACTGCAGCAGCCCTGGGGATAATGGGAAAGGCTGGTTTCTCCTCTCCCTCCGCAAGCTCGCTGCATTATTAAAGAGGTGGCAGAAAGCATCGCCCAGCATCTGCACAACACCCTGCCCGGTTCAGGGAGGGGGGGAAGGAGGGACCCCCCCTCCCCGTTCCTGCGGGTGCACCATTCATCTGCATTTCTCCAGCCGTTTTTCATTGGCGAGGAGAAGGCTCAGGTTAAATCTTGCGGCGCCCAATTACAATTGAAAATTGTTTCAAGCGTGACGAGACAGGCTGCCAAACCCAGGGAAGGCGCTCCCTGCTGCAGAGACCGGGCTGCCGGGGCGACTCCCCACACCCCACGCAGCATTTTCCGTCTCTGATGCGCTACTTGAGGTGCTTGAGTTTTGTCGTCCCTCCTTCCTTCCCTCTCGCAAGCTGCCGCGGGAATCTCTCCACGTACGAAACTGCCCGGTGCTCTCCCAGCTCCTGTATAAATCAAACGCAATTCCACCGTCCTTTTGTTCGGCTGCTCGGGAAAGATGCTCATTTAAAAAAACAAACTAACCCCTATTTTCCTTTTTCTTCCGTTAATCAGATCGCTCCCCACCCGTCTCGGGCAGGTCAGGAACCGGTAACTCATTTCTAGAGCACAGAATCTAAAAGGTTAGACCCATCCATATGTTTGACCAGGCTGGTAAAGCCAAGGAATGGCTATCTGGATACACACGCAGAGCTTAACAACATTCCTGGTGTGGCTCTCACACCAATTTACACACATTCTTAAACATAATTCCATAAGGAAGGGAGAAAAAATTAAAAAAAAAAAAAAAAAAAAAAGCTATTTTTCCTCGTTTAAGCTCTAGGTTCTGAATGGTTTTCTCTCACAGGCTGCAGTTCAACCCAGAGCCCACCCTCCCGAGAGCAAGACCCAGAGTAGGAGCTGGGATCTCCACAAGCCAAGGAGCTGCTTAAAAAAATAATATAAAAGACACTGGTGGAGGGGGGGAAAAAAAGCAGTAAAACCGCGTTTGTGACAAAGCCAGAGTAAGCTGGTGGCACTGAGCGCTGCAAGCTAAGGACACCGACACGGCGGTGGGGGTTCTGCAGGGAGGAGAAGAGCACGTGAGGAGTTAATTCATGTGGGAGGATACAAGGAACCAGCACCAGCCCAGCACGTACCAGGAAAATGTGGTGTTTACTTAAAACCCGAGTGCACTGCAGAAGTGCTCAATAGCAGCAGATCCATCGCTCCACGCTGCCCCCAGCAGCAGCCGTTTCTAACAGATGGTACATTTTTCAATAGTGAGGTTCTTTCAAGTGTCATAGATAGATAGATAGATAGATATGTGCCTTCGGAAGGCAGCAGAGGGAGGGAAAAAACCCCCAACAACCCCAAACCAAAACCAGCAACAACAAAACAAGCAATTTTCAGAAATTCAAACTTACTCACAAGATGTAAAAAAAAGAACCAAGACCACTCTTACAGTATAAACACGCCAATTCATTAATTTTTACTGATGGTTGCATTTATGAATTTCATTCTCGTGAAAAAAAAAAAGGGAATAAAAGGAAAAAAATTAAGAAAATAGCTATTTATAGAAAACAAAACAAAAAAAGGGCTCAAACAGAAAAGACTCTGTGCTGATGCTTTTGACGAGCAGTCCGATGGCATTGAACGTTACCTGTGCAAGCAGGCATGCTTGAAAACCTGTCTCAGTACTGTAGCCTCAGTTCCACAATCCAGGATTTCTTTTATGGTTGTTGGAAAAAAAAGAGCCTAATAGTTTCATACTGTATTTATTTAATAACTAAAATTCACAAATAAAAAGATACTTGCAAAGTCCTTTAGTTGTGTCATCCCCTCCTCCTCCACTCTACTGCTTTCAGACCCATATGCATAAAAAAATGGGCTTGGATTTTTAATTTTAACTGTTATATGATTGGTCGTTGGAGCTGAAGCACCAAATGGAGAAGATGCTTATGGAGATGAGGGTATAACCCTTGCCTTCCCACACACGCTTTGGAGGAACATAGGAGATGTACCAGCGCCCGGACTCCTCTGCTCCCATTTCCCCCACCCAGAGCATTCCTTTCATTTTATATTTCCTCTGTTAAGTGACTGACTGTAGCCTCTTTTATTTTTTTTTCCCCCTTTGTCCTTGCGGGACCGCAAACACGTTGGACATTGTTCATTTCTCCGCCAAGGCTTTGAGTCAGTGTCAAGTAGGTCCTGTTACAGCTCAGTGCTAGTTGTTTTTTAATGGGTCTTTTCATTTCAGGTAGGTTTGTGTGTCGATTCAGAAGGCTTGCTTATTTTCTTCCTTGTTTATATCTGACAAGCTGCTGGATAAGGCTATTCATACTCCAGGAACTGTTTGTGATAGAACAGCAAATATCTGCAAGAAAGCAGAGGAACAGTTTCAGCTTTCTGCTACGCATTGGAGCTGACCGGTACTTCCATTGATGCAATCATAAGAAATGATTAATTTTGTTATTCTTTTCCATTTGAAGCGATCTCAGGGACACGCCAGCTCCCTACACTAACCAGGGATGAGAAGGAGGGAAACCAGCTGACATGATTTTACCAGCAACTCAGGAAACTGAACAGTTGTACCTCAAACAGTCGAACCTTCTTGTTGTACGATCTTCTTAGAACCTGAAAGATTCTGGAAGGTTGGAGCCCAGAGAGACAGCATCCACTTAACAGTACCATGACAAAAAATACAACTGAGGTGGCTTCAAGATGCAACTGTTGCTTTAGAGTCACATTTCCAAAGCATCACTTTGAATTATCGCAAACCGTCTGCCGTTTACTGTTAGAGCCACAAAACGAAGAAGCAGGCATGTGGGTGAAAACTCCTGTGTCCCAACCAGATCCAACTCCAATATCTAATGTCTCAATCTGTACTCAAATCTGGTGTTTCAACAGGATGAAGTTCTTCCCGTCCTTAATGACATTATGTGCACTGCTACGTAACGGAGCGCAGCCCTTGGAGCAGTTACACGCCAGGGGGAACCGGACTCATCTCTACGTCCTCTTTACTCCCCACATGATGGCAAGGTCACCGCACGACTCTTGAAATGCTTCAAAGCACCTTTGGGACCTTCCAATTATTATCCTTCCCTCTCTCTCATGCCCCATGGAGCTTCCCTCCGTGCGGATCTACTTAGAGTCAGTCTTTATCTGAGCCAGGGAAAGGGACCAGAGCTCAAACCAGCCTTTAACGGGACGGAGCGGCAGCAGTTGTGTGGTGTGTCCTCTCCTTCCCACCTATGGCAGTATCTCCCACAGACATCCCCCCTCCGAGGGCCAGAGCTGGCCACTCATCATCGAAGAAAAACAAACTCCTTTTTCTGCTGCCCTCAAAGCAGAAGTTATCCTGTCAGATCATTTAACACTAGAAATCAGATATTTTAGGACAGATTTTTTTTTTTTACACTTCCTGGTTGAAGTTCAAAAAATGAGAAAAATGGGAAAATCTGTTTAAAAAGATTACAAACTGAACATCTGCAGGCATCCACGGAAATGTCAGGAATAATTAAAACAAGAACAATAAAGGCTTCTCTTTCCAGTACCAAGCCCATAGTTGAAAATGCAAAAATGAAGACTTCAGGTTTCAAGTTACCTTATTTACCAGTCCCCAGTGCTTCCCTCAAATGAGGGACACCAAGATGCTTCCCTTGCAAACTACCATCCCGCATTCCCAACACAAATATCTGAAATTAATTTAAAGCCCTGAGCTAAGAACCAGCTCATGTTCTGTACCTGCCTCCCATACAGCCTTCCTACTCTGGTTCACAGTATTTTCTTAATGGCTTTAGTTTTACACTTAGATTAATCCAAAGGTTCTGCAAAGACTGGATTGTGTCACGGAGGCAGATCTGCTCCTACACTGGACGATCGGATCACTTTGGTGCTCAGAGTCCCTTGCATTAGCAAGAAAAGTTTGGACACCAGCACCCGTTACAGACACTGCAGAGTCAGAGATGTCCCTCGTCATTCCCCTCTTCTTCCTTCAACAAATCCAGGACTATAAAGCCACACTCTGACGCACTGATACATTCAGAGAAACATCAGATATTCAAGGACAGAAATTAAGTCTTCTCTATGATGAAATGGTGTTTTAACGGAACATAAGGAAAACCCAAGAAAGGCCAAAGTTTCCCTCCCTTTCCCCGTTTTCCAGTTCCCAACTTACCCTTCACTGTCTAGCACATCCTTAATGCTAGCCTTGGTGATAATGGCATCATCACACTTGAACCACTGGTCCTTGTGCTGCCGGATGAAGCTGGTATAGTGCCCACTCTCCAAGGTTCCCTGGTGATTAACTACTGCAAACAAGGAATACCTGGTAAAGGAAAGAGTTAATCAGGATGTGGATCAAAAGGGGAAAAACGACTCACATTTTAGACAGGCAGAAGCTTGTGTTCATAAACACAAATAGCCATAGAAAAGGATCTGACCTATCAATAAACCACCAGTTCTGAACATTAACTGGGAGGTGGGTACCCCTGCCCAGGAAAAAGAATGACATTTTTCTTTTTCTGTCTTGCTATTTCTGCAACACTCCAGTCTGATGACACCCATCAGCTTTAGCCACACCGGCTACCAAAAATTCTTCTTCTAAAATAGATCAATATTGATGTATTCCTGAAGAGGACCCACTGATTATCTACTCTGACCTTCTGTTTCCCTGAATTAGTTACTCTAGTGAACCAGAAAAACACATCTGAGGTATGGGGATGGAGAAGGAGGTAATACTAAATATAGCTGATCTTAAATATTTCTAGTGATATATTACTGTACTGAATAATTGTCCCTCATCTGGAAAGTCTGTACCTATTTTGAAATACTGGTTATATTCAGCCTGAACTTCCAGCTTTCAGGTGCTGCTGTACATTTGCCTGTTGGCCTGAGAACTAGCAGACACATCTCTGTTCCAAAGAAAGATACTGGCAGACTGATCAAGTCACTCAACTTTTTTTTTTTTTTTTTCCCTTTTCTTTTCTTAAAAAGGAGAAGACGAGTCCTCGGCTGTTTTGTTCTAAGGTAAGACTTTATTTCCAGTCTTAGATAGACTTGCAACTCTTTTTCAAACGTCCTCCACTCTCTTTAACTCTTTCTTAAAATGCTGTCCTCAAACTGGGATACAAATTCAGCTGCACAATGGTAAAATCATCTCTCTAATCTCACTTGATATTGTCCCACTTATGTTCAAAGTTCACAAAGCTCTTTTGAGGCAGCAGTGCCGCAACAAAGCACTGATTCAGCTGTCTGGCCACAGAGCCACTGATGGATAATGTCACCCTCTTCCTAGTGGAGTCCTTCAATCCAACCAGAATGGACACCACTCTCCGTTCCTAGATGGAGGGTTCTAAGATTGCCCAGCTGGTTACTGGCATCCAGTTTACTAAGCAGCCTGGATGCCACTGCTCTTATTACCTCATTCTCTCCATCGTTAACAGCTTCTCCAACTTAAGGCATGTGCAAACCTCAACAGCGAGGTTGTGTTTTCTCAGTTGTGTTTTCTTTCAGATGTTTGCTAACGCTATTAAACACCATCCATCTAAAGAATCAATTGCTATGAGATCACACATAGCACCTGCCTGGTATCTGCCTGTAGACTAGCTAGCTAGTTTTTAAAATATATCTATTGTGTGATTCCCATTTCTTAATGAAACTTTCAGCGCCAAATGAAGTGCCTTGAAGAATTTAAACACACAACATCAGCACATGACTGTAGCAACCAAACCTGTAACCTTATTAGAAGAAAAGATAAGGTTTGTGTGACCATCCCATAAAGCTATGGATACTGGTTTCAATTACACTCGCTTTACATTCCCGAGCAAGTCCCCTATCAACCCATCATGTATTCCGGCTGGAATCAATACGTGACCCAAGAGACCCCAGAATTACTGGGGTCATCAAGTTGGGACTTTGGGTGTCAGTACTCTATAAACTTTCTTTTGGTCCTGTGGAACTCCCTTTGCTACTGCAAGAGAAACGGGATTACTTACAGGAAACCTCCATCCCTTTTAATACTGTAACCACAGCTTCTAAAACAATTGCTGGGGTTACCATCTTCAGATCTGAAAGTCTGCTGCCACAAAACCGTGATAGGGAGGGCAATTGCAGTGAATGAAGTTTTATTTTGCAACAGTTCAGACTTACTGTGCTGTCAAGCATGGGAACACCCTTCGCACCACGGGATATAGTCATCAGACCGTGTACCTCCTCCTAGAAACCCACCACCTTTCACAAAAGGAGTCATGGAATGGACCACTTACTTATTATCATTGTTTAGACTATCCGTCGGCTGCTGGTACTGCCCGTTCATTCTGCTCTCTTTACTGCAACACACACAAAAATCCAGTCACTTAAAGCAGTGGCATCCCAAACGGAGGAAACAGGTTGTATCTGACACAGCCCCTTTGCCAAATCCAGGTCCTTATTCACGAGCCCGATGCCGCTCAGCAGCGGAGAAGGGCTGCTGATTAGGATGCTAAAGATGCTTTACTTGTTCTCACAGCAAAGCTACATAAGAAACAGCATTTCTCCTTCTGGTCAAGGCTTCCGTGCTGCAAATACAGATCTGTTTACATCAAATGTCCTATCCAAAAAAGCTTAAAAAGGGGTTAAGAAAAGATTTGTATTTTAAACCTGGAAAAATATCTAATTACATCAATCCTTTATCCTGTGATGGGTCAATCGTCCCAGCTCTGACTTGTAAATTCATTTTGTGTTTCGACAGCAGCAATAGGATTATGCTGTTATTTCATAGCTGATGAAATTCAGATTACTGAGTTACGCCTGCTGATTATCCCATCATGCTTGATATCTTTCATCAGCAGAGCCTGTTCTATCCGGGGAGAATTCACCACAGAGGAACAAGAAAGTCCCAAAATCTCCAGAATATACTGGAATAAACCATATTTTCTTAATATAACACTATCTAGCAGAGTTTTAGGGCTCTCCTTTCTCTCCTGGCAGAAGCATCTAATTTTCTTTTTTAGGGGAAGGGTTAGGGGGAGGTGAAGGTTGAAATTACTAGTAAAATTTAAGCATCCAATAGAGCCTCTGTGTTAAGAGATGCCACGTTTTGAGGCTGTAGGTATATATTAAATCTGAATATCCTCTTGTATATTTGAACGGAATACCTGACAAATACTTGTTAACGAAGCTGATTAAATTCCTTCCATAAAGGTATATTTATATAAATGTCGTGTCTTTCACAAACCTGGGAGGTGGGAGAAGCCTTACTGTTTCTATTTAAATACTAATTAGAAATACCTATTCTAATCTGGACTGTGTTTTTATTTCTTGCAGCTTTCTCTAAACAGGTGTTGAAGGTACAAAACAAAAAAAACCCCAGATTTGCATGCGTGCAGGGATAAAGAGGAAGGTTTTTTATCACTTCAGAAATACTAGGTTAGGCATTAGGTTATGTCTAGTCTGCCTAATGACACGAGGTGACCGGTGGCGGGCACTCAGGTGATGGGACCAAAGCGGAGATTTGACGGCATGATGGATCCGAGTTGATAAATTTAACATGCAACCAGAAACATAACACATATTAATAAAATAAATAAATAAATATAAAGCCTTTTCTGGCAACAAAACTCAACAGTTTATCTAAAAATTAGTTTAGAAAAGACGCACATTTCAAGGAGAAGCTCACAGCGGAAGGATCGTTATACATACTGTTCTATAACCTTGATTCAAGGATGTTCCATGTTTCAGGATGCACATGTATGAACTGGTAAACAGTTCTGTCCGGGTCTTTGGGGGATTTTGAACTTGGTACACACCTGGAAGCCATGAATGGTGTCATGTCCAGCTCCAGCGGAAACGAGACATACGTAGTGATCTTTCGCCTCAGTTTGGCTGAGTGTTCAAACCGCTGGAAACAAAGTGGAAGAACGTTGGGGTTTTTTTCTTTAGAGAATGGCTAAGTTTTCTGTCTTTTACAAATGTCCTAAGCTTATGAACAACAACATGAAAGCATATGAGCAGTCAGTATCCAGGGGCTCCCCAGATTTTTTCTATTAGCTATCTGGGCTGGGAACCCCTGTGTAAATGCTAACACATTTCTACCAGGAAAATAAACCACAATTTGTGGGTTTATAACAATACAGTATTCATTAGATTGTTTACCTTAATAGCTATACATACAAACTTATTCCCAACTGAGACTAAGAAAAAAAATAAATTAAGCAGAGAGAGCACACACAGCCTTTACCCAAAGCAGTGTTCATTTGTACTACACACTGTTCAAATACACAGCTGCTGCCTACAGCAGCACACACAACTGTGACAATGAGAGCTCGCCATCAGATTTGCACACTGAATCCACCCATCCAATCATCTCAAGTGACAGGAGTCAAGCCTACAGTGGAATACCAATTCAAACTAAGGCAAAAATGAAATATGATGATAAAAAAAGCCTTGTCCCTCCACCAAAAGAAGCCTGCGATGCCCACCATCCTCTCCTCATCTTCTCGATTGAACATTAAATGGAAACAGGAACAAATACCAGAAAGAGATGAATGAGTTTCTATTTAAAGGCAGCTTCTTTCTCCATTTCTCAGAAATTCTGCTCTATTTACACTTCAAGTTAATTATTTTCCAATTGTGGTGCCATAACAATTCCCTAGCAACAGATCCAGACGTGAAAAGCTTAGATTTCTGTAATTCTTATCTTTTGTGATTCTTTTTTGCTTTAGCACATGAAGGGAAATTTGCGTTTTGCACAGCCTGGACAAGACAATCACTTTGGGAAAAGTAATTTATTTTCAAAAAAACCATCTTCAATCATTCTGGATGACATGAAAACTGAAATGAGTGTGGGAAAGGGGGTGAGCATATTCACATTGCCTTGCCCAAAGAGCAGAACCTAGGTGTATCTTGCCAACTGCTCTGCAATAATAAAATAAAAATAAAAACAAGAGCCCAACACCCCTAAAGCTCCCCCAAAAGCCAAGGAGCCAGCCAAGCGCTCCTGAAACCCCAAGTCAGTCATGAAAGAACGATCTTCAGGAAGACCACAAACAGCCAAAGAAGAAAAAAGGAATTTTGCTACTATCTCTTCCAGTCAGGCCAGTATCTTTGACACATCATGTTGTCTATCACCTCGGCTAATACTCAAGATGCAACCGAAGAACGGCTGGTGAACATCTGAAAGGATGGGGGTGAACATATGGGGGTGAACATCTGAAAGGACGATTGTCCCCAACAGGCTGAAAAGGCCTGTAAGTTACAGATAAGGGAATTCTTTCTACCTGTAACAGCTTTTGCCAGTAGAAAGCAGAATTGATCTTTTCTCACCAATATAGGCCTTCCTATTGCATTCTGGTTTCATGTCAAGAACTCTGCATTTCATTAACAAGCTTCTGTACAAGCCAGATTTTGAAAATAAATTTTGAATTGAACTGGATATAGAGTTGCTATGTAATTTAACAATTCTAAACTACAATCATTGCTTGAATACAGTCCGTCGCTCAGTGAGACCATAACACTAGAGTTACACAGATGATTAGATTTTCCAAGATGAACATACTGACTAGCTTAAAGTGCTACTGGAAAATAAACCAGAAAAACTGCCTCCCATGCTGCAGCAGTGTTTGGCACGCACTTTGCCATGACAGCTACAAGATAAAGGTCTAATTCCAACACTGCTGAAGTTACCCAGGTGTTTTACCAAAGTTCAAAGCCTAGAAACCATATAAGAATTGAACAACTGAACAAAGTCTCTGGAGCAAAGGCTGGAATGTGTGTTCTTTCAATTCACCATTTACCAATTGGAAAGAGAAACAAGACAAGCCTTCGTTTGTACACAGAGTACAGGTCGCTGTTTTAAAATCTGTTTCCAGTCACCATAATCATAAGCAAAAATGCTGTTTTTCTTTATGTAGCTTATGTGACATTAGTATCATTATCAGAGAGGCAGTTTCTTGAAGCCCTGGTCATATTAAGAGCTGAGGCCAGTGATCATCAGCTGCTGCCTAGCAATGAGAGGACCTTGTCATTCTGTCCCAGGAGATGCTCAAGAACTTAGTGGTCTGCATCTGAAAAGCTCAAGCAGATCAAAGATGCAGTTAAATGTCTACGGTGGCTACTTCTAAAAGGGCCTGTGGCATCACTTTTCAAGGACCCTTTGGCCTCTTGACACAGAATGACCTTCATCTTCTGCAACAGCTGCCTACTTTGCACCACAGTCACATTCTTTAAATTTAAGACATAAATTGTACAGCACTAAACTATCTGATATTATCTCCCATCATTGCATCTGACATAATCTGGACTGGAAATGTTAAAAACTACATCACAGCTGGGAAGATACAAAAAGCCTTCTCCATTGCAAATGACAACTTTTTCATGCTTTTCCTTCAACACAGAGCTCCTCTCTGGCATTCCTCCAGCAGAAGCCCAGGGTAAAATTTTTAGCAGGAAGGATGAATAAGTGTTACTGGTTTCTATGCTGCTTCAGGTATCGTACTACCTTCCATTTTGTTTCCAGATTTTCTTTAGTTAGGTTCCCACAGCCATACTGCAAAGCTACATTATAGATAATGTAATACTATCTTAATAGAAAATCTAGCTGGGCATGCGAGCTGTTCTTTATATGAATTTATATCATAAAAGCTTAGTCGGTGAAAGCCAGAAGACACGTCCAGGAATTTAGTTCATCCTCTCAGAAAGGAATACACATCCTCTGCTCTGTCTGCCCCCTCTGAACTTACTTTGAGATGAAAACAGGCCACAATGGGTAACTTCTTCATAGTGAGTTGTTTGGTAGATTCCTGGTAGCTATGGCAACCACTACATTTGATTTTGGCACTGCTTCCTAGATGTTCTGGCCTTGTAAACCTGAAAAAATATTGAAAAGCAAAGGGATGCACAAAATTACCAGATATTTTCCACACATGCTGAAAACACTTTTATTTTTACTTGTGGGTCACTGGCACCACAAGAGACAGAATTCATGGCTTCTAAGAGTCATTTTGAAAAAAACAACCACCTATAATAATGTAAAGTGCTCAGATACCCAAAAGCTGACCTTTATCATTGCTCTACTTGGGAAAATCGCACTGAAACACATCCGTGTCTGAGAAAGGAGCTAAACGTTAGTTCATCTCCTACAACAGAACAGCTGATTTTCATACAGAAAGCAAAGATCTTTTGTTTTCAGAAACAAAAACACTGATATGAAAGTTGCAAAGCAAGATGACACGACTTCTGTGCTCAGCTGCATGCTTGTCTGCAGGACACTCTCCCAAGCTTGTAGCCCTCCAGGGCTAGGATCAAAGCTCTGAGATGGAAAGGGCTGTAAACACAAAGTTCTCTTCAAAAAAACAGATATCTTCCAAGAAAACCCAAGTGTTGACAACTAGAAAAATCTCTTTCAAAATTTTCCGACAGAAATGCTCAAGGGAGCTATAGGAAAAGACCATTACAGAACAGGGAACTGCTTAGAGAAAATAAACTACCTCTGTGTTCTCACAACACACTAAAGCAAAATATCTCTCACTTTTTCAGAAGCTGTCAGCACAGAGAAGGCGAGGAGGATGGACTGCTAAGTCTTTTCCTCCAAGTTTAGACTTCCACAGGGCAAATAAATGACCTCCCAGAGGCTGCTTTACAACTAGGATTTTTGAGATGAAGTATTTGGAAGTGTAATTTAAAATTTTATATTAATGCAGACACTAAGCATGCGAGGGCAACATGGTATCAGCTCATCACAACCCTGCCTCATTCTACTTATGGCCAGTGGAGCCTCCAGCATTAAATTATCATCACGGCCTCCTGGTCTCCCCTCCTGTTTGATTAAGAAGATTTTTCCTTTACCTCGCCTATGTACCACCATTCTCTGCTTTTGGATTATTTTTTTTCCCCTTCTGTCTTACATCTGTAAAAAGGTATATAAATCTGTTGCTATTCCTAACACCAGGAATGCCTACCTCTTCCTGGTTTTCTGATATTCCTGCTCAATCCTTCCTTCTTCAAGCCAACTTCAAGTTGCACAGCTAAACTGGTTCACATGAAGTCACACACCTTCCTTGTTTGAATCTAATATTCAACCTGCTTGCTAATTTTGGGGTAAAAACCTAGACCATCCTCTATCCATTAGAGTTCAACTTCCTTCTAAAATCCATAATTTCTGACGTTATCTTTGAACCTGGATTTTTTCCTTCCCTATCATCATCTCTCACTGATTCTACCATTCCCACATTGAAGAAAATCACCAAAATTTGACTGATTTTGCCTCTTATGCATTCCTGCATCAGCAATTTCTCATTTGCATTATTTCCCTTGTTTTCTTAAAATTATCCAGCTGAAAAGTATCAAGAAGGTTAGAAATCAGATGTCAGAGGTTATGAACTTTTATTTCGAGAGCATTAGTTTTGCCCCAGTCTACGGACAACCTCTTCCTCAGACAAATATTTTCATTTGCCACAACAGAATGACTTTTAGATCTGCTAAAAGATCCAAGTTAACTGTATATGAAGCCATGACATTCTCTCCAGTTACCTCTTTCCAAGATGTCTAAGTTTCCTGCTCAGAATTATCTTTTCTTTTTGAAAGCTCCATTCCTTTAACTCTCAATGCCATCCCTGCAACCGAGCTGGCAGTAGCTGACCCTCAGCTCTACTTAGAGCAAAATCAAGATTGTTATATTGTGTTATAATTTAGACAAGTACTAAATGCATTGTGAACTCTTTTTATGTGCTCGCTTAGCTACAGAACCACGAACATGGAGACAGACACTAGTGGTTTCGATCATTTAAAAGCACATTGCCTGGCAGCAGCCAATGTAAAATTTGTTTTCTTTTTGCATCACGTGGCAACTGGTTTTGATTGCTTATTGTTAGGCCTCCTGTTGCTCTGAGCCTTCTTTGCCTTCTCGCTTTCTCTCATGCAAAAAAGCTAAAACATGTATAAAAATGCTGTTTGGGGATAATGCCATGACAAAGCATCACTTATTCCCATTGTTCAGTTGCCACCTGGAGAACAGAATGAAGCCAAATGTTTTTTTTTTTTACCCCACCAAGATTGCTTTTGTCTCATGTCATACCTTCGCAAGCAGTCTGTGAGAGTGGTGGTGCCCGATACATGGCTTTCCCCATTTACGACACTGCCATCACTCCCCGGACTCAGTGGCCAGAACGGGGTGGAGGAGCCTGGCAAATCCAAACTGATGTCCCAAAATGGGTCTATCGTTGTGGAAACGCCACTGTGAAAAAGAAAGCAGTTTAATACGTGTTTAAAGGAAGCAAAATGAACAGCCTGTCCCACTTTAGGGTGCACACTGGATACTTACTTGTAAGAACTATGGGATCTACATCACCCCTAGAGGGCACTCAAAGATGACAGAAAATATAGTTGCTCCACAATGTTTTCCCACAACCAACTGTTTTTCCAAATATTCAAAAGCCATATGTTTTAGGAAACATATGTGATGTACTAAATGCAAAATATATGCATTTAATACATTCTCCCACTCCCTGGAGCCCTGTGACTCAAAGTGAACAAGCAGGGTTACTCAGAATAGAGGCAGTGGTTACACCAGTGACCAGTATTGACCAGCTAACATCTGTGATGATGGCCACGTGCAACCCAATCAGTTTAGAAGCACAGTTCTCTGGTCAAAACCTGGAAGACGGTGTTTAAGGCTACTTCAATAAAAAGAGTGCCAAATACTTTCACTGTACTGCATTTGAGAGGCCAAAGCATAAATGCATCAAGAAATAGTGCAGGTTCTCAATCAGATTTCTCTACAAGACAGCTGAAGACATGCCAACAGCTAGATTACAGAAAAAGCTTCTCAAAATTTCAACTGGTCTTGACTCAAATCTTCTCTTCCAGCGTTTACATTTTTAAGAGAAGTCTAGAACTTCAAGGTTCTAAGCTCCTAGTTTGGAAGCATTTTCCGTTTGTACTTGTTATGCTTATTTTTGAGTTCTCTCTTCCTCTAAGACCAGTGTCATTAAGCTGACAATATTCTGCCTTCTCTCCAGCTTCATTTGTGCAAGAGTTGTCAGTTTTCAAAAGAAAACTTCTTTTGTTACAGTTTCATCAATGCTAATCTTGTGTCATAACACATCAAGCTTTTTAACATCATATAAGGATTCTGTGGCTCTACGAGGCAAAGAACAAGATTTCATGCATTTTCATTATAGTAAATCTGCAAATCTCTCCAGAAAACTGAGAAGAAAAGCAGATTCAAACAAGCAGAGCACAACAGTCCGTCTGCAGGACAGTGTGCGTAATTATAAAGAATGCAAGACAGAACAAAAAACAAGAACTCTGACTTCTGCACTATGGCAACACCAAACATCCTGAAAGAGAAGTCAACTTGCTCCAGGACACAGAGCAGAACAACGAGTACATTTTTCCTTACTCTTGTAAAACATTCACTTGCTGGTATCTGAGATTATATTAGTATCAGCCTCTTTGAAACCTCTCCTGATGATACATGAGGCTCCTAACTGAAGGAAATCATGGTTGCATACCAGAATTTTCTTCAAATATAGTGGCAATTACATACATTCCAAAGCAAAGAGATCTTGGAAATCTTTTCCTTGTACACTTGGAAAAGAACAATCTTTCACAGACTAGCAAAAATTTCTATGAACTTAAAAAAATTTTTTTATGGACTTTATGTCCATAAGCCTACGCTACTTTTTAGATAGCTTTTTTGGTATGTCAATATATGTATGTTAATATATGACAGCAAACTAATAATTGATTGCATTTAGCTGATGCTGTGTTTAAACAGTTCTTGTCTTGCTGGAATTTTGCTGGTATTTTATCAGTATTCAAGAAAGAAAAGATTCAGTATGCTGTTGCGCTGGAGAGCGTACAGCTTCAAACCAGAGTTAGGAATTAACAGAAATTAGTAAAATTTTTTTAAAAAATTACTTACTGGCAGACTTGACAGGTAACATCAGACTGCAGTCCGCCTGTGAAGATTTGGTCTATGATGCAGTTACAGTGGTTGGGGTTGTTGGCCTTCTTCCCATTGTCATCACCTGCAGGAACACAAACACAGACTCAGAAGTCAAAAATCCTCCTCAGGAACAGTGGTTTGTCTTGGACTGTGTCTCCAGAAACTCCTAATAATGCAAATTTATAAGCATACTGCAAACTCACAGAGATAATATGGAACCCTGAAAATGAGCACTAAAGAAAAGCAAGAAAACCAGAAGAGAACTCCTAGCAAAATATAGATTATAATCAGGTTAACTCTTGTGAAGCTTTAAGCTGTATCAGCTGTGAGACAACCCCTTTTTCAGGGTATAACCCCATTTCCCTTTGCAGAGATTTGCTCTGCCCCATCTAGTGTAAAGCTCAGCTCTTAAAATGGAGTTGCCAAGGTGTCTCATGAAAAAAAACCAAACCCATTTAAACTTCCCTTTGAGGGCCACCGTGCAATATTTGTATCTAAACAAATGGCCAGCTCTTTACCACAGAAGCACTAATTTCTGCTTAGGCAGAGTATTCAATAGCACATTGCTTTCCTAACTGAACAGAGAGGAGAAACCATCAGCGGGTGCTGCCTTTTAATTCTATCCCAGCCAACTTCTCCGAGGCGTGCAGGGAGGTTTGTTAAGGCCCGTTAACCTCCAGCCCGCTCCCTGCATCCCATCCTTTCCATGTAAACGTGTATTTTCTGTTCAAGTTTTCACCAGTGAGAAAATGAAAGATTTCCCTATCTGAAGTGGGCAGATAAGTGCTGTGTCTCCCTCCAGCTTCTTCAGACACGTCAATCCTCTAAGTTCCCAAGGAGCACAGTGAACGTGTACCCATCTTTTAGGCATTACAAACTGTCATTGCAGGTCTTGGGAGCACAGCAATTCATTTTTTATGATTTGAGTGTTGAGGTTAGGCCAATTCAGCTTTCTTGGACTAAGCAGAGCGTTAAACAAAAATTTCTTGGCACCGTTCTCAGCTGTAAAGCATACTCCTTTCATTCCCTATAGGTGAGCTAGGAGCGATACACTGCTCCTTTGATGTCCGTGACTGTACCAATTATTTTCCTTGGGCAGGACAGATGCATTTGGGTTTGCTTTGTAAACAGAGATGCACGCACAAACTATTTCACAGCACCAGCTAATCATTTTACAAAGTACATCTTAAGATGGCTTCCCATCTCCTACAACAGAAACTGCTACGACAGAATCCAGTTTTCACAGAATCATAGAATGGTTAGAGTTGGAAGGGACCTTAAAGACCATCCAGTTCCAACCCCCTGCCCTGGGCAGGGACACCTCCCACCAGACCAGGTTGCTCAAAGCCCCATCCAGCCTGGCCTTGAACCCTCCAGGGATGGGGCGTCCACAACTTCTCTGGGAGAAGTTTTGCCATATTTCCTGGTATCTTTAACCTACTAGGAAGTATTTCAGTTTCAGAAATTAAATACCAAGATTAAGATGCTGAGTCCTCAAAATCAGAGCTATTACTCAAAAATAATTTATTTCTAGTCAAGCATGTCAAAAATCCCACCTAAAGAAACTAAAAGCATAGAGTAAAACCCCACCATTTTTCTTGGGTCTAAGGCACTCCAGCTGGAGTATTCTTGCAGCAGAAAGAAATGAATTTTCTGTTTTCCAATAAAGCTTTAGAAATTTGTTGGAAAACATTATGTAAACTGACAAAGGTTCCAAGCATGGAAAAGCAGACATAGGTGATACCTACTAAACTGCAATGGGCCACTTCAGTTAATTAGATCCTAAATGCCTCAGAAAAGCTCTCTCTCAGCTGCCCACTTTAGAAACTCCTATTTGAATTGTCAAGAAGAGCACATTGTTTCCTTAAAAAGGCTCTCGAACAAAATACCCTAAAATTAGATTTCAAACGTACAAGGTTCAAGTTGGGGGTTATCAGACCCAGTCTCAGGCATTTCTTGATGGGAATTTCAGCTAAATCTTACTGAACTTTAGATCTCTTTAAAGTCTCAATTATGCTAAGCTAATGAATAGAGCACACAGCATAGAGACTGTACAAGACATTCTTCACCTTTAGAAAAAGATCACGTATAAGCTTTAAAGACTACATGTGGATTTTCAAAAAAAGAATTTAATGGGTTTTGTCCTTGTTTTTAAAACTCCATTTTTTTTTCTTTTCAAAGAAACAACATGCAACTGCCACATCCCTTTAATCTCACCATTGGAAACATTATCTCCTTCTGGTTTGTTTCAAGGGAGCAGAAGCAGAGAAACAGGGTGTACAGATTTTCACCGGACCAGGAGTAACATCCCTCTTGGCCACCTTTAACAGCCATCCATCTCCACCCACGGGAGAGAACCAACACTCCCTTTTCAATTAGACAAGTCAATTAGGATCAGTGACGAGAGGGTCTCACAAGAGTATCCTGTGAGCTTGTTCCCAGCAAAACAGAAGGGCATTACCCACTCAGCGTTATTTCCCATGACATTTGGTTGGAGAGGAGGGAGGGAAAAAAAAAAGTAAGATTACCACCTACTCACAGTTGTCAATACGTAGCAGATGCTGAGAGGAGGTATGTTATGCAGCTGAGAACTAGAAGCTGTGAGATTGTTGTGCTCAAGTTAAGGTTCCCTTCAACATTTATGTCTTACAAAGCAGGCTTTAGTTCCATGCATTTTGCTCTCAAAGCTGGTCGTGATTCCTACTAGGGAAACCAGCAGCTTCTTGTAAGAGAATGGTCAGCACAAGACCAAAACCAAACTTCAAAATATATCAATATACACTAATGTAATTATGAGAACGGAAGAAAGTTTGGATTCAAATTAAATCACAGAATGATACGGGGTTGGAAGGGACCTCTCCAGATCACCTAGTCCGATCCCCCAAATGCAACACTTAAAAAAAACCCCCACAACACAGAAGATACTACTGCATCTGTGCAACAGCTATACGCATTTAATATACTACTAACAGTAAGTAAGTAACAACTGTAAGAATAGCTACAGATTACTTTTAAATATTGCTTTTGGTTTTGAAATAAAGAAGTTTTGCCTCCAACTTCCATTATGGATTTTAGATGAGAAAAAGGAATTAAAAAATTCTCAGATTTTAAAAGGGGAGTTAATCAAAAGGGACATTGACTTTTCTGCTTTCCTTTGGTCCCCAGTGTTCTGAACACTTGGTTGCTATTCTTTATGGCAAAGCGGTGTACACTTAAACTTCCATGGATCACAGCAGATGACAGGTTTCACAAGCATATGCTCTATCAGTTCCTAAGAATATGAAGCAGAATTCACAGAGCAGGGTGGCGTTTTACTCCCAAATCAGCACAGCGTTCTTGTTCTGTGATACCCAGCACCAGGCTTCAAATTTGCTTTGTAGCAGTCCTTGTTAAAGATGAATGCACAATGCTTCATGAAAACCAGATAAATGAGGAATAATCAGTTTGAAAGTAATATGGTTTTTTTTTTGTTAGACAACTGAATAACATTGGCTGGATAAAGTTTGGGATAAAAATACAGGGTTACTTCAGATTTTCTCTTTTGAACCTTTGCATACAAATGCCACTCTCTGCTGCTTGACTGTTGTTGCTCTTGCAATAAAATAAAGGAAAAATTAAAATACAGCCAGTGATCTCCCTGGGCTGAACATGAACTTCTGAATTGCAGTTTTGCTCCATCCAAAAAAATAGTACTTCTGGTCTGAGTTTCTCTAAGTTTGAGTAAGTCTGAAACAAAGTTAGTAAACTAGGAAGTCTTTGGATGGTTGGAACCTCACTCTCATGAGAGTCTGCAAAATTAGAACCCTGAATTTCTTCCAAAGCACTGGTAATTAAGATGTGTCTGTCATGTTGACTAAAAGCTGATCTAATGCTTTACAGACTGGGCAGAAATACCCATTCTTTACATCCCTCTAACAAATGAAGAGCCCAGGAACTCCCGAAGGATGCCACAGGAAGAATGGGGTATACTTTGTACCTGCTCTTCATGGAAGAGTCTAAGAAAACACGCAAGAAGCAACAGATTGATGTCTGATCGCTCAGCATCTTCTAGAAACCAAACACATTCTGCGACTGAAAAACAAAGTTGCTACGTATTTTGAAGATCAAAGGCAATACGTGTCAAAGCCCAGGTAAATGGTCAGACTTTAATCCAAAGAAGGTGGCTGTTACTGACACAGACAGGTCTGCACGGCATTACTCTGGTGAAGTAGCAAATGTCTGACGTAGAGTAATATCTGGTGTGGAGTAAGCTGTGAATCTCATTTGGAAGCTCTTGTGGTGAGAAGGACCACAAATGCCAACAGTGACACTGCAGAACTCTGAGCACTACCAAACCAGCAAGAGACCAGAACACCACAAAATGCAGGTACAGCTTTAAATGCCATTTATAGGAGGCAATGTTGGGAAAAGAATTCAGATTCAAGAAAGTTCTCGCTTTTTTAGTTGGTGCACATTCTGGGTGAATGGCAGAGAAAGAGAAATAATTAATAGCTTGGCCTTTCCACCCCCCTGCCTCAACCAAAATGCTACTCTCCAGTGAGTCCTTCTCCAGCTGATGGAATGAAAAATAGTGATGAATCACCATGACAGGCCAGAGCCTTTTTATTCAGAAATATTTTACGTTACTCCAGCAGCAGAGAGAAGCCCTGTTAAGTGTCCAGAATATGCCCTGCACAGATGCCACAGCTCAACACAGTGGTGCCAGCACAAGGACAGCTATCAGCCCCAAGACATGGTGATCATGATTCCTGGGCTTCCAAAACTTCATGGATGCCACTAAATCAAAGTATATATTCAACCAGCATGAAAAAAACCCCAAAAACTACCTAGGCCAGCCCATATAGGAATCTCGGAGCAGTTAATTTTATGCTTCACAAAATGGAGGATTTCAAAACTTATCTTTAAATAGACAAAATCATATACTTTTCCTAATTTAGGCAATGACAGATATCAATAGCAAGCACTCACAGCCTGCTCTGACTTGCATTACGACACTTCCTAGAAAGCAGAGTAAATGGAATGGAAAAGGGATAAGTGACCAATGTCAGCTAAACAAATATCATTGGATATTTATACAGTTCTTAACATAAGGAACATTTTTGTTTACTTTGGTGCCTGAAGCCTTGGTGATTATGAATAACGTCCAAAAGCTAGGGCTTCTGGACAGAATTTTCCCTCATGCTTCATTTTACTTCACTGTGTGTTAATTGTAGAACTTGATTACTATTGACTGGAAGCTTTAAAAGCTTTTTTGATTCATTAAAATTAATATTTAATATTGGCAGGGGAGGCATTATTTGCTTATGGTAGCTTTAGGACACGTTCTCACTATTAGCAATAATATTTTTATATATGTATAGGTCACGTGTGTGTGTGTCTGTGTGCATGCATGCATAAGTGGGAAAACTTTCTCATTACACAGCAAACTAGTTCATTCCAAAAGTGGTTTATCATGACCATACTTGAAATTCTGGTTTAGACAAACTGGTTTGGTTCCCACACAACTGCTCAACCATTTATTTTAAATTACCTTGATGTCGAATAGATTATTTACCATAGTTTAATAGAAGTCCATTTCTTAAGAAACAGACATTTAAAGACCTGGAAACACAGATGCCAAGGACCTAGAGCTAACACCTTCCCACCAGTAGCACTGTGACAGCTTGGTTACGTCCACGCAATGTGCTCAAACTTGAGGGTATCCATTAAGTAACTGAATTTCAGTCCTTGCATTGAATATAAATGGTACCTTTGCCACAAGCCAAAAATGCTCAGTACTAAAGGTACAAAACCCCTGAATTCAATTCAATCTGGCTGAAACCATTATAAAACTTGATACCAATTCAGAAGTCAGTGCTTTCAACACATCTGTGATATCCAGCCAGTAGTAAAAGAATCCACACACATGCACGCGCTCTTTCCAAAGAATGTCCAACATACAGTTTTTTCAAGGTTTTAGGACAGATCCCGGTTTCGTTTCCATTCAAGCCAGAGAGGCCAAATGGAACCAAGAATAAAGAAACTGTTGAGAAAGATCGATTTTGTTGGTAATTCCAGAAGATAAGAGTCTTCATTTAAAGCCTAACCACACTTTAAAAAATAAATAAATCTTTTCAGATTCTTTATCAGTTTGAAAAAAGTGCAGGGACCTTTATTGTTGCAAGTTTCTTTCTTCACAATTCTGAGAAAGAAGAAAATACTACTCCTCCATGAACAAATCAGAAAGTATAGAAGAAATATAAACATCATTTTATATGAAAGATGAAGAAAAAGCTTCAAGATTTGTTAGACTGGTGGTTAAGAGGAAACACAGAGTATTTCTGTTTGCAGCTGAGTTCATTCAGTGTTACACGAGGGGAGAGGTCAGTACTTGGGTAGACTCTGTTCCTTACAGTACTCAAGACTAGTTTCATTAGGCTTATTGAATTTCAGTTAGTGATTGTCAAATGACAGATATTAGTAATCACAAAAGAACTGTTCTCCTTTCCTTAGAAGTATCCTTTCTGGAGAAGACGCTTTTGGAGGACACCTATTATGAATCTGAACAAGCACATCTGCTACCATGTAAGACTATCTCAAAGATAAAAGCAAAACTTCAAAATATTTCAAAGTGGCCTTCCCTTTGATAGTCCTCTGATAAGCCAAACAAGTAACCTCTAAGTGCTTTTTCTAAGAGCACTAGAGGAAAGTTGAGTGCTTTAAAGCTTATTTTTAGTGACCAAGGATTTTTGTTTGTTTGTTTTGCTAGTATCAACCCTACTGTTTTTCCCTTAAAAGAATTTCCCTTACAAATTTCTGTGCTTAAGTGAATCAAGCTAGATCAAACATTGGTGGATTGGGAAATTTTCAGTTCAGACTCAGTTCAGTTAACTAACATGAAATACATAATTTCCTATCATATTACCAAAGTGATTCAAGACTTAGGTACTTCATGTCTAAAAGCATCTCGCTGAATATTTTTACTGTATTGTTGAATTGTGTATTTTTATATAAAGATTAATAAAAGATACCAAACCAAATACTACTTTTTCTCTTATTAACATTTCTGTAAGCAATTGGGTATCATAAATGCAGTAGAATAATATTTAAGCAGAACAGCCATAGCCTCCCCTATGTTATTTTCATCAGTCCCATGACACACTGAGTAAGAGCTCTAACTACCTCAAGTATAAATAGAATTAAAATGGCAATTTAAAAGAAAAGACAGTGACTCACAACCAATAAGAGCACAGCACGATGGTGATTCAAATCAATGTACAGGCTTGTCTGCTTCTAACTCTAGGTAATTTCTGACAGTAGGAATGGTTTCTTTATAAATAAATCTTTTCCTTTAAGTCTACCAAACATTTTAAAAGGAATTAGCTAAGACTGCTCTATTGGAAGACACTACACTTGATTTGAGAAGAGATTTTTCTACCTCCTTTTGATCCAATATTCCTTGTTGCTTGAAGACCGGGTACAAGCCTTACCTTTGCAGTGTCTGTGTAGCACATCTAATGCAGCAATGAGGAACTCGTGTGCATCTTGTTGCTCGTACCCTGCTAAATGCCGTGCGTGAGTCCATACCAGGTGCAATAACCTATATGGAATGTGAGGAGATCGGTGCCCAGAGTAAAACTGCTCAAAGCAAAGAGAAGGACATGACTGTTAACACGTTACACAGCCTCAGTGCATTTCATTATTAAAAACTTCAGTGAGTGCAATTAGTCAAATAAATTTAAACCGTTTCATTCTGATGGCCTTAATAATAAAATACAGAGACAGCTTTTCATCCCAGACTACTGAAAAAGTGATTTTGGAACTGAGCACCTCAGTTTTCTTCCTTGAAATTCCTTCATTTTGTGATGGTGTAGCCTAAAATTTAAAAAAAAAAAAAAAAGGGGGGGGGGGGAGGGGAGCAACACTCAAAAGTTCCTTACTAATACCACTGGCTTTTATTAAAAAAACCTGGGGGGAGAAATCCTACATTTGCAAGAGATCAGCAATTTCATTCATAAATTACATACCCCCAAAAATCGGGACAAACAGTGAAGATGAGGATAACAGATGCCACCTGCCATCCAGCCCCTGAACCAAGCCTATAGGAACAACTTTATTCATCCCAGCTGTTTGCAGAGCTGAAGGTACCACTTCATTCACCCGTCCCAACGTCAGCTGCCCGGTACCGCTCCTGCAGGGTGTCACTGCTAGAGTTCTGGTCCTGGACCAGCTCCTGCATCTGCTTCTTAATCTGCTTCAGTCAAAATCTGATGAGCTGGCTACCGTAGCCACTGAAATTACCCCAGGTGCTTTTGCCAGGAGCGTATTAGAGAGTGCACAGGCAAATTATTCAGTCAGCAAAACCGCGACGTGAAACACCGCTGCGGAGCGGTGACACACAGCTGGGGAGGCAAAGCAGCACAGAAGAGGAGGACAGATAACTGCCTACAGAAATTCAGGCTGGGGTTTTGGTTTTTTATTTCAAAAATAAAAACCAGCCAGGTCCTACAAAAAAAACCCAACCCAAACACAAACCTCACACACACTAAGGGTCTGTGTTTCCTCAGGTCGAGGTTCTGCTCCTTCCTTTACCCTCTCCGTTTCCATCCAAGTGCTACCTTGGATGCAATTCTTGGATGCTGCAATTCTTCTACTTTCATCTTCCCAGGTCCTCACTCCTCCTGCCAATTCCAGCACCAGGTCTGAGGCTAAAGCTCAGTCCCCTCTCCAGCAAGCTGACTTCTGTATCCATTCAGGAACCCCCCCGCATGGTTAAACCAGTTTCAAAGGCAAAGCAGAGATGCTTGCGGTGTCCCTGCAGGGAGCCAGAAAAGGCCCAGAACTGTTTATGTGCTTGGGCTCCTGGTTGCATTTCACAGGGTACCAATTTATTTTTAGTAAGTGAAAATTTTCCTAAGTCATTTTGCCTTCCCTAACCTTTGGAAAAAGTATTTGCCAGTAAAGGGTGCCTGCAGCACCATGATTATGTTTTGCCAAGATCCTATCAAATTGATGGCAGTTTATTTTCAGTTACTCTTCCCAAACAGAAGACAGTAAGCAGCACAGATCAAAAATAAGATTTTCAAGCCCAGCAGTATATAATTTCTCACTTTTATTGGAAAAGCGGGCTTCCTTCCCCAGCCCTAAATTTCTCCCTGCCCAGTCTCTGAGCATTTTATATCAGTGCAAGAACAGTCACTGTGCTACAAACCTGCCTAGATAAAATATACTGTAGTTTAAGAGACAGGTAGGCAAAAAGTAGTACAGTCTTCTCTTCTAGCCCTCATATTTGTAGGGTTTTCTAAATGGTTTTAGCACATTTCCTTGCAAAGAAATGTCTTTATTGCAAGCTCTGCTTTTTCCAAACAAGAAGATATACCTCTGCAGCCAAACACCACAAAATGCTTCTATAAATAAAACGATCAATAGTTAACTGTGATGCCAACAAGAATGACACCAAGGGACTGGAGCAGCAGTATGGTAATTGAAATCTGCTGACGCAGCTGCTGCTCAACATAATTCAGGGAACTGCAGCAATAAAACTTCTCTGTTCTGTCACTCCTTACAATTAGTCCCAGAGCTCTCCGGTCATTTTAACCAACAGCACTCTCTGTAATTACTCCAGTGCAGGCACCAGACCTGCCAGCAGATTCTACATTCTCTAGTGCTTCATTAGGTAGAGAAAAATCTAACAAGAAGCTTTATCAAATTATTAGCTATTATCACACAGAAACTAGAAGCACACACCTAGTAAGAACGGTGTTGAATATACATGGGGGTGGGGAAAGCTTCACTATTCTAATAAATCAAAAAGGAAACAAAAGAATCTGAGCACATTCAGTAGCAATATTTAACTGGAATGTATGAAACATCCATCCCATCTCTGTCATTTCCTTGTTGCTGGGAAGAGCAGCCTCTCAGAGCTGTGCCAATCCACAAAAAGGAAAAAAAGTCCACATAAAGTCTTATTCAATCCTACTGTACAAACCTTTTCATTAAAGTGTGCAAATATAAATAATGCTGTATTTGCAAGTCACCTCTAAACCATTCCAATAGCACAATTCTTCCAAACATCATTTAAAACAATTTTTGTTTAAATTTCTTAAATTTGTTTTCAATTCAGCAGTATCAGTTGTTTATATTGGAGAGAACTAGCTCAAGCAATTTGAAAACACTTGGTAATACGCTGTTTAATTGCTGTTGCAGAAAAAAAAGGAAAAACCAAACCAGGATTCAAAGCCTCCATTTCTTACACACAACCCAAGTAACAGTAACTGTCTTCTAGTGCACTTAAAACATTTGCTCTTGGACACTAAAAGGAAGAAACTATAGGGGATTAAGAGGATTTTAGGCTTTGTATTTTGCATTATTGATACCAAAAATATACAGATACCATTTTAAAAAAAACAAAACCAACCAAATCAACACAAAACCCCCACCACACACATCTGTACTTCTTTCTATTCCTCCTGCCAAAAACACACACAGGGAAGTTTCCCAATTACGTGAACAAATATATTTGATCTATCCTGCATATCTATCAACTAAACAGTCTCAGAGCTTTGTAATCAAGAAATTTTAGGCACAAATCCTGTACCAGGCTCCAGTCCAATTTGAGAAGCTGAAATCTCCTCTTATAAATCGGTTCTCAATTAAGACTTTAAACATTCTTAAAATTTACAACGGGTAAAGGAAGTGGGTAACACAGAAAAGAACACCTACTGGAGGTTTCCAAACAAAAAGCAATGGTTCAAGGAATCAGAAAAACCATTTTCCTTGCATGCGCTCTGTATGTTTTATACTTATTTCAGAGAAGAGATTTTACTAAATCGGCACAAACTGTATTTTCCATTACAAAATGCAAAGCCTCTGTGTATGTAAAGAGCCTTAACTACGTTTTCTCCCTTGTACATTTGTAGTAACTTATTTCATACATAAGCCATTTCAACGGTGTACCATCTTGAGATATCAAAGCCATAAATCACCTCCTTCTTTTTCCCTTCTGTCCTCACTTCTCAACTCTTTGCATAGTTGTGCAGTGCACTTTGATAGGCTCATGAGGATGAGTAATGATGGGAATAAAGAAGGCTTTGTTCTTTACATCTCTGAGTGGATGCTCTGCGTTCTGCTCTATTCCCAGGTATTCTTGCTATTCCAGTCACAGAGTACACTGAGATACAGATCCGCTAACCCTACCACCCAGAATGGTCACTCTCTAAATTATTTCGGTAAACCTTAGGGGATGGACCATCTTGAAATTAGTTTTCATTGGCGAAGCAAAACTAAAACACAAATGCCAGTAGGTAAAAAGTAGTGCACAAACCCTTTCAGCCCAAAGGCTCAATGAACGGATTCTGTGTGTTCTATCTTCCCTCCATCCAGTTTCACCACTATCTGTTATTCCCAAATCCTTTTCATTCCTTTTCTTATGCAGTGTAATTCATGTCATGATTCTATTGAGAAATAGGTTTCAAGCAGCACAAATGAGAATGTTAATTGATGCAGTCAGATATTTTTAAAACAAACAGAGATTCGATGCTTGGCATATTCACAAGAAAAGCTACCAGGAAAAAAAACCTCCTCAATTCTGAGAACCATCTGACACTCATTACTCACCATCAAGCTACTTCAAGGTAGAAGAACTTTGTAGCTTCCTATTTATCACAGAGAAATCACACAACCTATGTAACTAAATGATCTTAAGCAAAGAAAAGGGACAAGTGTTTTCTTTTTAAGAAGAAAAACTTGCTTATTTATGTATAGTAACTCCCATTTAATGTTCAAACCAGTCTCTTTTTCTCCTGGAGAGATCTTCCTGGCATGCACTCACTAGATCCCCTGGCATTCCATTTGCCTAAGATCACACCTTCGGAAGAGAAGGGTGGAGGGGAGATGAAGTTAACCCCTGCCCTGATCGTTTGTCACTGGGCAAGATGCCTTGGGATAACTCCATCAGTTAACCCTGGTGGGAAAGCTATGTAAAAACAAGATAGAACCTGAACCAAAGTTTCCCCAGTAATTCAATTACAAAGGAATTCTCAACCATAGCACTGAAATCTCCACTGGCTGGCTTTCCCTCATTCAGACCTCATCTCTGCAAAGACAGCGTAGGAACTTTCATCATAACCACTGCATATAGTTGGGAGATGAAAGATAAACAGTCCGCTCCAAAAACGCAAGATTTTGGTTTTCATTCTGAATGCAGAAAAATTCCAAGTCACTGGGAAACAGAATTTCATAATGAGTGCTGATAGGGCTATACACATAACAAGGGATTTACTGCTTGCAAATTAAAATATACTGAGCTGGTTACAGACACTACGGTTTTTCTTGTGGAGGACTAAGCTCTAGTTTTGAGATGGTTGAGTCACTTTCTATTGTCCTCCCACAGCCCAGAGCTGCAAGATTTCAACCCGAAATAAGGACAGAGACTACTGTACTGCTGTCTTCACAGTCTGATCTCACAGATAGGGCCCTTCCCTCGCTCACATGCCCCCATGTTTCAGAACATTAATTGTTAGAACTACAGCAAGCGTAGGCATGAATTTTGATTGGGGAAAATGAAGGCTGAAATTCCCAAAGTTGTGCCTGAAATTAAACTTGATTACAATTGAAAGTAATGTGAATGCTGCATTTAAGCCCCATTTTGGATAACTACCCGTTTTTTGTTACATGCTTGTACATAGTCTTGCAAGAGGCAACCTAGGCCATCAACAGGGCTCCACAGACAAAAATGGAAAGAAAAAATCATTACCTAGACAGTCCTGATTGTTCCTTCAGCCCCTCAATCTATAACGTAATACTCATTTCCCCCTTCCCAAGGGATTTTTAAAAAAAATGAATGTGTGTAAACAGATATTCATAGGAATAAGGCTTTATACCAAAACTTGATGAAAGGATATCAAGATTATAATATTACCTTTTTTTAAAATAAACAGATAGGTTTCTATATTAACAGTGTACAGAAACTGCTATTTCTATACCATGACGGATTTTTTTAATCCAGGCAGTGGTATTTCCCCATTTAACTGCACATCTGGTTTCAATAATCCTGCAGCTGCTACCTATTGGTATGCCTGCCTTTTGTTTTTATCTCCTTTCCTGATAGACTCAGGAATAATTGAAAAATAAATCAAAAAATAAGAAGGATAACATACAACTAATGACTGATAAGCAGCACGGAAAGTTGCTAAGTCACACAAGTGCCAAGTATAAGCAGAAAATAACTTTATAATGAAACTGCTAAGGGGGACTGTACTTTCCATGTACGTTTATGCAATGACCAAAAAGAATCATCTCTGGTGAAAAGGCACAGAAGTAAAATCAAATTGAAAATCACAAGATAAAGGTAAAACTATTTTAGGTTGGTCTCAGCCTGAGCTAACTTCCATGGCAGCATATACACAAGACATGCTCTGACTACTGACATCTCCAGCCATCTCAAATGCTCTGTGACAGCATGGACTGACTATAGCTTTTGCTTTTCCCTTTTTTGTTGTTGTTTTTGGTTGGACTTTTTTGTGTTGTTTTTTTACTTACCAAGAAAGCAGATCTATCACCGAGGGAAAGGCACAGAATTGGATTTGTTTGTTTGTTTTTAAAGACTCATCTTAAAACTAAAAGCCCACGTCTAGCCACAGTCCCTGATGGGGAACTAAGATAGTTAATAAAGTTTGTTGACTATTTATTAAGGAAAGACTGGGCTGTCTCATACAGCACACATGAGACCTGCAGAGAAAGGCACGCTGCAAAGCCACCTGAGCAAGAACAGGAAAGAAGAGTAGCTTGTACATGGAAGGTACAAACTGTGCCAACACACTCGCTGTTCTACATCCTCCTGACCACTAATGGATTTCCACCTAAGAGATGATAGCAAAAATGCTTCTCCCTGTTAGAAAGCACTGAATCGAGATCTTTCAAATATTTATACAGACCTACATAATGCAGTGCCTTAAACCACAAGGCGATATACTACTGCTTTATTCTCACTTCCATCATCACCCAAGAGCCTGTGACATATTTTCCAGTTACAACTTGCACCTTTAATTAAAGCACACATTCAGCTTTAAGACTAAAGGCTTGCAGATCAGTCTCAGAAGAGCAGGCAGCACTGTAATTATTTCCAATATAAGCTTTGACTAAACAAGGCTGACTCAAGAATAGGGCTTATAAGGCCAATGGTTTCCTTTTTAGTAGTTGGGTATTTTCGACAGTAGGGTCTCACGTGGTCTTCACTGCTCTGTTTTGCCACAACTTGAGGGAAAACATAATTTGCAACCTCTTTATATTTGCAAAGAGAATACAATCCCTTTTGGGGCAAGAAACAGCCAGCACCCGTGGAAAGGCAATGCTATTGTGGCCAACAGCACTCACCTCCTGAAAAAGCGTAGACATTTCACAGACCAGACATGAGCTGGGGCTTTGCATTTCACATTTGTGCCTGTCGGAGAGGAAGAAATCTCGCAGCAGTGGAGTGTGGGTAAGTGCCTGGACAATACAGTTCATAAAACATGTGTTCCCAAGATTGATTAGCCCTCGTAGACCTATAAAGACAGAAGGGGGAGGGGAAGTATAAGCATAATCAAGCTAACAAAATAGTACATTTATTTGCATCTTTATATAGTTTTCACAATATTGCCAAGAGTTATTGCCTACGTACAGCTCCAAGTACACAGTTTTACATTTTTTAGGTAAGCTATTGATTTTGATGTACCCAAGTCACAAAGTTTCTGAACTACACTGGGATTTATTCTATAATTCTCTGAAGAAAGTAAACCTCAAAGTACACCACCACCAATAGCATTATTTTGCAATGGCTGTTTTACCACACACCATCAAAACATGCTCCCTCCCCAAGCTCATACCAAGGTGCCATGAGAAGAACTGGTTCAGTCACTATAGAACAAACCCAATACACTTAAATCAATCAATCAATAAGTCTTCAGATAGTTTAAAAGGCTTTCCCTCATGCAGGTCACAAAGGCAGAATAAGGTTTTTGTACTGTTATAATGCAACAATCATTTTTTCTAAGAAAGGGAGCAAAGAAAACTGCCTCAACAGTGACATCCAACGCAGATTTAGCATATCCTTTTTTTTTTGTACAAAACCCGAGATCCAAACAAAACGACCTTAAAGAGAAGCTCTGCACAATACTAGTTCCACACTTGTTTTAGCTAATTTAAACATCAATCTACAGTACACATCAAAAAAATTCAACTTGGCATAAGAGGATTCATCACACCTTAAGTCAAACGTTCAGTAATGCCCAGAGACGATTTCTTGTGCTTGGAAACCAAGATGCTTAAAGGAAAGCTCTTTTGTTGCACAACAGAAGAGAGGTTAGGAGTGGGGAAAGCTTTTCAGTCATTTGCAAAGTCTAAGCGAGAAGAAAAACATGCTCAAATCCTTGAGTATTCTTCCAAACTGTTAACATAATACCACCATACAGGAAGTGCTAAATGAGAAGAGCATCAGGTGCACAAGAATGCTTATTTTTAAAACAAAAATTTACTTCAAAACAAGATAAAAATGCATTGATAGATACAGTTCCGGTATTAATTTAAAATTAATGTAGTCCTCTTCTGCAATATAAATGGAATTACTACACAAACAGTGAATGAAAAAACAGGATTACTTGACAGAGAACGAAGAATTTCCTTGCCATTCCATGGGGAAACAAAAGAAAAAAAGAAAAAAAAAGTATCAGCTGGCAATGCTGTGGTAATTAAAAATGGTGCAGTTCCCTTGCAGTACACCAGATAGTGCTCAAAGGGCTCTTTAGCATCTTTCAGCAGGAGGAGGTGTGGTCCGGTTGCTATGGTTACCAGAGAGCAATGGCACTACATCAGCTTGAACTGCATTCTGAGCCGGAGGCGATGGACACACAGCCCTCAAACGTTATTTTTCCTGTACCTAATACAACACCCTCCTCCTTTCAACAGCTTCCTGTTGCGTCTGTTCATCAACTCGCAGGACAAAGTTTCTCATTTTATTACAGTAACTTCTACTGGGCAGAAAGCTATTGCAATTATTTGCTTTATTTTCACGCTGGGAGACAACAAGTATACACACAACATTAGCAAAAGTGTTAAACAGTTAATTTGTTGTAGCAGCTTGAAATACGGTGTGATGCTTCAGCTTTGTACGCAATCCTATTTCAGTCTCCGGTCTACGCGTCTCTGCAAACAACGTCACAACAGAAAGGTGTTCATGCTGTGCAAGTGGAGAAACGTGGAGAACCTCTCCCCTCTATCTTCCATTTAAAACTTAGCGGTTTTATTTAAACCACAGACTGTGCACACAGAAGCCTGTAACACGCCTGAGATGCACCAGGGTATTTCGAGAAGCAGAAGGGTCTCTCCCTATGTCTCCCTGGAAAACTCAGTCCCTCTGGTTATCACCAGAATTCCAAGTCAGCCTGCACGCTGCAGAAGACTACTGGAAAATCCAAAGTACATCTAGAGACTCACCCTATCACTTTTCTTCTCGGTATCTAACTGAGCAATCACGAGTAAAAGCAAACACGTAAAGGCAGCTTTTTGGAATCATTTATTAAACATCATTTGTTACATGCCTGTGGTTGGACCTTCTTTCCCTGTGCCCACAAGAATCAAATCTTCCTCAAAGCTGCCACCAGAGGACTAGTTACAGGTGTCAAACTCAGACGGCTCTTGGTTTACTTGACTCGCTTGGTCTTTTGGTGTCGGTTTTTCACGGGTCTAAACGCAGCGCTTTGTACGCAGTGACTTCACTTGAATGCACCGAGACAAAGTGACCTGCAAAACAGACAAGGCTGCAACGTGAATACTCCAAACCCTAATTAAAAAAAATTTTTTAAAAAAAAAAGAAAAAGAAAAATGGTGAATGCAGCAAAACATGAGAACTTACTCAGCTGAAAGGGGAAAAGCATTAAAGAGCACACATCAATCGGATCCTTGAGAGAGCAATGACTGCAGCTGCCACCCTCTTAAACTGACGTTTGAAATGAAACAGGTACGATGGGCTGAACTACAGCTACGACACTGCAGAACTAATTGCAGCATCTTGGAAAACATCAAAATTTGATTTATGTAAACTAAAGAGCTGACAGAACTCAGAACACTGCATCCTCTTGCACTCATATGGAAAAAAATGACTTTTGTTGGAAAGTAGCTAAAAATTAAAGCCTATACAGCATTCTGGTCAATAAAATATTAAGAATGTAAGAGACTTGTGTCTGCCACACCTACTCCCTCCCCATTAATAAAGCTTGGCAATATTTAACTGGAATAGTGAGCTTTGCAACATGTGGGTCATAAATTAACAGAAAAATAACATGCCAAACCCTCAAATGCAGCAAGGGCACTTCTGCTAGCACCAACAGCTGTCTCCACCAGCATCTCAGCAGGGGACTGTGTTTGTACAGAGGAGTGGGCTCAGTGTCTAAGGATTGCCAATGGGACCCAACCTCTAGTAATAAAGCTGTGGTACTTTGCAAACTTCTGCTTCACAGCATTATCTTTACTTCTGTTTTTTATGAACTGTTTCTGAAATGAGCAGGAGCAACCAGCAAGGTGCTTAACAGATTCTATACAGAGATGTGTGCTCTTGGGGCAAGTGGTCAGCAGAAAAGCACTGTTTTTACTTCTGAACCTTGCTGATGTCAATGCAAATATTGGAGTAAGTTAATATTGCTGTCATGAAAAAATGTTCGTGTATGATATAATTATAAAAAATAAAACACTCTTTGATCATCATGCATGGTCTACGACCACTACTCTCGTTCTGTCACGTGCTGGACAGGGAGGACGTAAGCAAAGCAGCAAGAAATCTACTTCTGCAGTGCCCTGAGCACAGGTAAACCCATCTGGGAAATTCTTTTTATGTTTGGTCTCAAAACTAGGTTCTAAGCAGCTGGCTTACCTTTGTCAGCTTCAGTTCTTCAATCTTCTTCCAGTAACAGCCTTTGTTTTTTCAAATGCTTTAAGTAATGGATTTGTGGTACTGGGCAACAACGCTTGTTGTGATGCAGGGAGATCTAGAACACTGGTTCTGCAAGTCCACCCACGCAAGCGAGATGAAAAAACCAAAACAAGATAAGGAAATTCCACTTCTCTGTGAAATGCAACTGTATAGCTATTAAAGGTGGGGAAGGGGGGGAAACGAGAGGACCACACATGAATACAAAATACAGAAAAACCAATCAGGCGCCTATCTGGCTCTCCTGGAAGAGGCTCTGTTTGCCTCTACAACTGGGCTTCATGCTGGGATAGGAAAACACAAACCAGTCTGAACAAATATTACCACACAGAAACTGTGATTTATTTGAATGAAGGTTCTGGAAGCAAGAACATAGGTAACTATATAAAGCAACTTTGCGAGACAACCAGAGTATCATTCAAGATGCACTGAAGCACAGGCAGTTTCAGATCCTTTTTACATTAAACACCGGTTGGCAATACCTTAGAGTGATTTTTTTTTTGACCCCTGCCCCCAGCCCCCCCAGGTCCCCATCTGGTGGTGATGTTTCCCTGAAGCTCCATCAGACAGCATCAGAAATCAGTGCAAGCTGAGGAAGTGCTCACTGAAATATTTAAAGAGAGTTCAACATAACCCTTGGAAACAGTGAAGCGTGAAAATGAAGAATTTTGGGGCTTCATCCTACGTTCATCAAGAGGAGCTGCAACATCATTTAAGAGCATCTTTCTGAAAGTGTATTTCAAAAGGGAGAACTGCCCCACTTCTTAGCACCTAAAACTAAACCCAAATTCTCTCAGCTCTCACGTTTCAGGTGCAGATCACACCACACATCAACAGAATGGATCTGTTACACACACACTGGGCCCAGCCAGGGCAAGACGCTGCTGCTCCACTCGCGTGCCAGAAGCAGCATGGTTTTGCTAATGGGGTTAGTGACAGCAATTATTCTCAAAAGATAATCCCTTTTGGAAGAAAGAAAATCTACTAATTTCCAAAAGCAACAGTATGCAGATACATGAAAGTCCAGGTCTACACAGGAAAATGCATGACATCGTGACACTTGTGATCGCGCGAGTTATGAAAAGAAAAAAGAACCATGCCGTTTTGGTGAATCTATTTCACATTGCTTCAGTTGAACCACCCTTTCTCAGTGGTTGCATAAAATCCACATGTAACTACAGAAGCAGAAATACTGAGTCAAATGTATTAGAAAAGGTTTTTTACAGAACATTTTTTACAGACTTACCGATGATACACTCAGGTATTGAATTATTTTGACAACAGTTTAAGAAAAAGCTACATAAACTTTTGCCGCAGCCAAGTCAAATGAAAGAATATCAACCACAGTTGTACTCTTTAAATTCAGTTTTATAGCTTTGCTTTTGATTTTGTAAAGAATTAATTTCTTTTCCTTTGTTTATTCCTGAAGGGTATAAGCAAACAGTTTGACCACATTAAGTTTGCATTTTAATAGGAAAATTTTGATATAAAATTCTCAAAAGTTATCCTTAAATTCACCTGAGTTCTGCCAACCATGTCTTATATCTTAGAAGTGATGGAAAAAGTACAAGGCAAAAACATGAAGTTATTTCTTCAGCAATAAGCCACCGTATTTACGTATTATGCCTTCTTGATATTGCAGAAAGGTACAGAGATGGAAACCAGGAGTTTTGTTTGGCTGATTTTTAAACACTGCAAAGATAACACTCAAAAATATCACAGAACCCAACCAGCTTTGATGAAGAACACAGGAGAATGGAGAACACGTACGCGAGATGGTACGTAGCTGTACTGAAAGGAGGGCTTTGCTACAGACACTGGTTCCAGAAGCTCTTAGAGGAGCACATACAGAATAGAGGTAAATGAAATGGTTGGGGATTTCCCCACCCCCTTTCACATGTATTTCAAGAGTTAATAAGAATGCCCTGACAATATTCTGTTGGTTTACAGGCCGCAGTATCAGTACCGCTTTGGGAAGATGGAGTGAGTTTGAGAAAAAAAATTAATCAAAAAAGTTCTCCAAGTGCAAACTTTGAAACACCTATAAGATTGAGAGTATGGTCAAAACCAACTAAGAACTCTGCCCAGAAGCAAGTTATAGCCTATCCCCATGGCACAATGATTTCACGGCAAGTTACATACTTGCACACAACTTGCTGTTCAACTGGAACAAAGGTGGTCTCTCACGGTCTAAGACCATGCAGTCAGAAACAGCCTTGCAGAACTTTCAGCTTCATGGTGAGCCTCTCAGGCAGACTGGGGTGGACTCGCAGTTTTACTTCTGGTGAGAGGGCACTTCAACAGACGCTGACATTAAACCTCAATCAGAGATCCTTCAAGAAGTCAATAACCATCTTTGTCAGATTTTAAGCTTTTTTTATGATACACTTTTGACTGATGCCCCTCCATCACCACCTCAAAAAAAATCCTGGTTAATAGTGGACCTGTCAAATACCTACAACGGGAGTAAGTTAATGCAGCGCTGATTAACGTATCTTATGTTCAACAAAAAGCCTGAACCAACAGCAAGACTATTCTGATAATCCAAAAGGATTTCCAAAAAGGATAAAAATTTAGGAGATACAAGAGCCAGAAGAAACTCAATAGAGAAAATGCATAATGCTAAAATAGCATGAACCACTAAAGACGCTGAGAAGTTAAACTGCCGAGCTGCAAGCAAGACAACAGACATTTGCAAGAGTCTAAGCTTGAAAACACCGTGCATCCCTACACTGAACCTTTCTCAGGTTTATATTATCATCAAGCTACAGAAAAACCCCTCACCGAACAGAGAAGGTAGCAGGAAGGGAAAACGGGTATGTGGCTTTAGAAGGCCAGACTAAACCAATTCCATTAAATGAATGAAAAAGATGTGGTGAGACCCCAATACCTAAAAATAACGAACAAGCCACAAAAACATTTTAAGAGCTCTCATAACAAGAGAGAACCCATTAACATCAAAGAAAGTCACAGCAATGATGAGACCACCCTCTTGGAGCGATGCTGAGCAGCAAGATCAGGGGCACTAAAGCTGCAGCACCAGGGTTCTGGCAATGGCATCTCCTCCTAGCCCCAACCCTCTCTCACCTGCAGGTTTCTCACCTCAAGTACTTAAGCATCCCCAGCAGATGAGCTGGGGCAACGGCTTGAGTAAGTGCTCTCCAAATGGATTCACCGATTCGGATTGGTCAATCAGTAAAGCTTTTTTAAACAGAGCATTTTTCATGGAAGCTGTAAGCACCTGATGACATGACATACCAAAGAAAGTACGATAAACGCTCAGGGCAATAACCTTTCCTCTCTTGGTTACTTCTGAACCACGTGAAAATGTGCTTAAGTTCCCCTGTGCTTGTTTTTCTGACTTGGCTCCTTTTCTGCAGTTATTCAAGGTTGACAGGTTAGTCATTGCTCATTTTGAATCCTTCTAAATCTCTTCTGAAACAAACCACCTTTCATAAGCTATACCATCACCACCACCCACCTCCCAACCCCCTCAAGCTATTCAGTCACCAAGAGGCACAACCTGGAGAACTTCACTCTTCTGCTTCTGCCTGACTTTTAAGTGAGACCTTTTAAATCTCAAGTCAGAAAAGAGCTCTAGAGTGGCATTTCTTAACCTATAAGACAAGACTTGTGATTCAGGTGTCCAATTTTTCTATATATGTTATATTCAAAATATTATTATAAATATTTTTCTACATTGTATTATTCCATTATCTTAAAAAACTATTAAATATCACATATATATGGTGTGTTGAATCCTGCAGTTGGAGGTTTGGAGGATGACAGGGTACATTGTATTTAGGTGATATTGTTAAATTTGGATTTTTTTCCCGTTTTAATAACAAACAAATATTTTCATTTGGCACTGACAGAAGTCCAATAAAAGGCCATCCCCTTCCATCCAGAAGCCCCAATAGACACACACACGCACTCTCATGCAGCTAGAAGACACATTCATTAGTTTAAATACTTGACCTGTGCACACATCATTTGAGGGAACCATAAGTTAAGACCATTCTGCAGAGTATTGGGATTAGACCAGAAAGTAAATTGATCTGTATTTACTGCACTGCTTACGCTCTCCAAACACGCAAGAAGAATGAGGTGGGTTTTTTTTTCCTTACACACTCTGACCTAATGTTGGCACGTTTCCCCCACCACCATCCCTTCTGGGAAACTCTAAGATAAGAACCAACCTGCATAAGAAAACTAATCTAAAACATGGAAGATGCTGGAAACAGAAACAGTCAGTATAAGACTATCAAGAACAACTCCTGTTAATAGAAAGAAAACAAATTATAGGACTATTTCAGATTATGCGTTGCACCACAAACTACAGGTTTACCCACCCCTATGCAAAAGGCAATTACACCAGAAAAGGCTTTCTGGAAGGGGGGGGGGGGGAAGGTATTTTATGAAAAAGATATTTGCATTCTAAATGAAAACCCTTCTTTAACCTTCCAATTTCTGGCAAAAGGACTCTGGATCACTGCATTTTTTCCATGACTATTGAAATAACAGACTGCTCAATAGAAACTGGTTTGCTTTTGTGTACAAAAGGAAATTGTCCTTGAGTTTCTTCCCACAGTTGAAAATCTTGGAGTCCAGCTACAAAAGATGGTATGTACCCTGGAAGAAAGCAGAATATGCCCTGGAATGAAAGTGGTATATACCCTGAATGGTACCTGTAGAGCAAAACACTAACTGTTGAAAGAAACAGAATATAGTAAGTATTTCTCCTTGTATGGATCACCAGCACCAGAAGACAACAACTCTTTAGACGGGTGAATTGCCCAAACCTAGGAAGTTCTCAGTTTCCGTAGGTCACTGCTGTACAGTCAGTGGGATTTATCCTCATTACTGATCAGTTTACCCATTAACACAACTTCAGCCAGAGGCAAAGATGGGTTGGTCAGTCCATTTAAAGAAATTAAGCAGTTTGCTCTATAGCTGAGTAACTGACAATTCAAAAACCCCAGGAAATAGATCCCATGCGCTGAATGCAAGTTAGGACCTTAACTGGATGCTCTGCTATTTACTTATTTTTCTTAAGGTACTCATTACTGGCCAAGGGTGGATTTTCTTTTAGAAAATAGAGTCAGTTCCCCACCTTTCAGACTACCAAGCGGTTCAAAAAAAAAAAAAAAAAAAAAAAATCAAACCAACATGTCAGTTCATATTTCCCAGTTTTGCTACCTGTAAAGAAAAAAAGTCTCACGTTAACTGTTATGACTTAAATGCAGCACTTAAATGCCTGCTCCAGTACTTCATTCTGCTTCACATGACAACTCAAAGTCTTTTTCTTTTTTTTCCCCCCGGTAATTTCTGGCATGCTTGCGTGCAACTGGGCAGCTCTGCAGTGACCTCAACATTCACAGGAGACTTTCCAGATTTATTTATATATTTTATGCTGTGTTAGGATTGCCATTCGTAAGTCATTGGTTTTACTCTTTTTCTTCCCTAAAACATCCAAAAAACCATGAAAAGTTACTGGCAGGTGACAACCAACCTACATTAAATTGTCAGGATATACGCACGACGATGTTTGTAGCATCTGTTCAGCGGCAGAGATGAACACGTTTTCTAGCATGTCCATGAGGATGACCTAGTTCACTCACACCACAATGTAAAAACAAAAAGCACTTGGTTCTCTACAGGCAAGATTAAGTAGTCCAGACCAAGTAAATGTGGTTACATTCTTTATGCAACCAGATTTAGTGTGTTTCCCCAGCCCTTCTTGGAAGGCTCCTTACCTTGGGCACGGCGCCATGCAAATGTGTTCCTGCTGTTTACAGACCCAGGCTGACACTGCACACATTCATCCTGCTCTGAACCCAAGCTGAATCTGCACCAACTCGGTCTGGATCAAGACACCAATAATGTTTTTCCAGCATTTAGTTTGTCCCCACCCCTCTTGGTTAAATGAAGAATCGATTGCGTTCACTATTTTTATCCAATAGCTCCAGTGACATCACATAATATATACTTACAGAAGGGACAAGCTACATCAGGATAATGCCACCGTAATTGGGAGACAGAACAATAATTCAAGAGCAACTTGTTAAATGGGAGAAACCATCTGAAATCAATTAAATTCAATAAAAACAACTGTGAAGCAAGAAACAAGAAAAATTAAATGGACAAACACAAAATAAGGAGCAATGGCTATAGCAACTCAACCCAAATGACTTAATACTGTGCTGTAGTTCTGAGACAAGCAACATTTTGAAACTTAACCGGAATACGAGAAGGCCTGGGAGGTAATTATTCCTCCCTGGTGACAGGAAAACCTCAGCCAGATGACAGCTGGCATTGAGCACCCATTTTAAAAAAAGAGATCTATGCAAACCAGGGAGAAGTCAAGAATATGAGTGAAAATTTGCATGAAATTAATATTTTGAGACTGGAGAAACAACTGAAGAACCCACTGGTTGAGTTAATTAATTTAAAAAGATAGTACTGATGGAAGAACAGCCCAGCTGACAATTTTCAAGTATGTCACAGGCCACTGCAAAGAGGACTGTAATTAACTCTTGTGGCCTACCAAAGCTATAATAAAAAAAAAAGGACTGCACTTACAAGAAGTGAAATTTAATTAGATATTAAAAATAATTGTCTCACAGTTAGAAAACATTGCAACAGGGGAGCCTGGGACTCCCAACTGTTGGAGTGGTTCCAAAAGCAGCTCCTGCAGCCATCAGGAATGGCCCAGCACATTGACCCCAAGTCAGAAGAGGTGCGTGACACCCCCCCACCACCACCTTTTCATCCCACCACTGCTCACACATCCAGATTAATATTACAGCGCGATACAGAACACAGGAACCGGCTTTGACAGGGAGAGGGAAGGTGAGGGTGTTTTCACACGACGGCTAAGCCCATCTAACAGCTCACTGATGGGAAAAGGGCTGTTCCCCTCGCGCTGAGCTGGTGTCTGCTCAGCTCCAGGGTGAAACGGTTCACCTTGCCCCTCTGGACAGAGAAAAGCACTCTCACCTTGAGGGGGTGAACTCACCACTTGCAAACCATGATGAGTCTTTGACCTGTTTGAGCAGGTTCATATGGCTCCTCGTGGGTCAGGACAAAAGGTCAGTGTCAAGAGCAGGGAGGGATACAGGAACGGTTGGTCTCTCTTCAAGACAGCCAGCCCTTGTGTCTCCTCCACTGGAGCAAGCCTCCAGCACAGGCAGTTTTCTAAAAACCACAGGCCAGGTAGCAAAACAGCCACAGCCCTAATGCCTGTTCCTACCACACGGCTCTGGAAACCAAAATTAGCTGCCCTGCTGCCTCTCAGGAAGGGATGGAGAACAGGTAACAGCTGCTGCTAGAATCAGGGCAACATTTTTAGACTACATAGGTATTCTGCGTATAAGCTTTTGCATTTGTGGCTCAATGCATTAATCATTCACTTTAGCAATGCAAATAAAAAAAAAAAAAAGTCAGAGCATAATGCAAAGAGATCACCTGGATCTGGTTATTTCCATTCATACCAGCAGTGCTATAAATCATTTCTGGAGGAGCTCTGCAGTGTCTCTGCATCATGCTGTACCTTCAATTAAAAGCACTTGCATAACATTTAAACAACACTGGACTAAAGGCTCAGCATAGAGAGATACACGTCTGTAACTTATTTAAATAAAGAATTTCTAGTAATGACATTGAAACAAATCAACAACAGAGACAAGAGTCAAGAAGGGTTACCCTTAACTTTGCCAGATTTGGGAGAAAAATGCACATCTCTAAGCAGTGACTACCAAAGGTGGCTTTACTACAGATTCTTCCTCAAAGCAACAGATCAGCCTTCCACACACACTACTCGGACATGTATTGTGGAGGAACCTAAGAAGTGACATCCTTTGGAGCACACGGATCAAACAAGTTACCAAGAATACGATCAAACACGAAAAGCGTAGCATTTTATATTATTATTTCATAGATGAAACAAAAGCCTCAATCCAGACAATGAGTTCGGAGAGTACACAGTGTGCCAGACACAAAAAGTACTCTCTGTACTGTACTTACAATATGTACATCTTCACAAACTAATGATGCCAAAAGAGGAGCCACTTCACAGCTCGGAGGAGTTTCCATTCTTCCCTGGGAGTTCATTTACCTGTAGGTACTTTGTGAGTTCAGTGGTGCCCAACCACTGCGTCCCCCTCATCCTCCAGAACAGTACTGACCAATTATGCTTATTTTTATTTCTCCAGGCTTAAAGCACTTTGAACAAGGCAAGTGATCTCTTTTAACGGCGTGGGCACAGTAAGCCAGGGTGTGAGGTTACAGCCTGCCATTTATTTTGTGGTAACTGTATGCCTGGGTTAAGACCAAGCACACAGCCCAGGCAGGAGCACTTGATGTCTTTTAAGTTCTCATCCTTCTGATTTGATGGAAATTGGCTCATGTGTGTACACCCTTGGCTTGGTAAAATGAGTCAGCATTCCTAAAATATCTAGCAATACAAACAAACAAACCTCTCAAGGTTAATTTTTCATATAGCCCGTGTAAATAGAGAAGCTGTTTTGAGCAATACAAGAGACTGTAAGAATTTCTTCCCTGTGAATTTATATTAAGAAACACGCTTCCAAAACAAAAAAAAGTGAGTGGTTTTGACTAAGCCACTGGAAAGTACATTGAATCTTCCACTAAAATCACAGGAGAAATAGCTGTAGAAGATCTTGAGAAGTCACTTAGTTTATGCCTCTACCGCAAGGCAGAATTAATGCTACCTACATTATTCCTGACAAACCTTTCCCTGGATTGTTCTTAAAACTTTCCAGTGATGAGATCCTGCACTATCCTCTGATGCACTTGTGTTCTGAAATGTTCCAGTGTCATCTTGGTAAATAAATTAATAGAGAGTTTAATAACTGCAACAACATTAATATGGAAGATACACATACACTATCGAATCCACAAATAAGCTCCACTACTAGTAGTAGAGCTTCTGAATTAAAATAATTTTTTTTAATATTTCAAATAGCAATAGCTTTACAAAAGGTCCCAAAATGAGTCCAAGGTACTCTGCTATCATTGTTTTTCTCCACTAGAAATTTCTGTGCACCTGAGTGGGTATGGCATGAGCCATTTTATTTACCCATATTCTTCCCCACGAGGAGAAAAAATAACAGCTCGAGAGAAACCTTGTGTGGGCCAAATCTAGCCAACGTTGTCTCCAAATTGGTCATGATTACAATAAAAGGAACAGCTCAGAATACAAGTAAAAATGCTTCCCTTCAGAGTAAATATTTTCCTGTCTTGTAGCTGCAGAGCATGACAACAATCCTGATACAACCACACAAAGTCCACAAGGGCTGGGTTTTCATCTAGATAGGATAAAAAAATAATTCCAGGAGCAACTTCTCCTGGCCAGGATGTGAAGTTGAATTGTTCTTCCCGTTACAGCAATGGCTGCCTTGTAGTATAAGTGTAAAGAATAACATGAATTTAAAAAAGAAACGCCAGGAAAAGGCCCTTTCATAAACTAAGGTGACATAGTTAAATCCACACCTAAAGACTGATTTTAAAGTATTTACAAATGTAATAGGTATCTGTATTAATTTACTGTCTCCTATGGCCAAGCTTAAGTTTAAAATAAACATGGGGCAGGAGAGGAATAAGCAGCTCAAGTCAAGGATCTCTGCAACACGCAAGGTTACTTTTGAACTTTTTGGTAAGTCACCCCGCAGGAAGAAGACCTGTGAGCACTTTGCAAATAAATGCCTTTTTTTTTTCCTTCAAGAGTATGGAAAATGTCAGGTTTTATATCTATACTTTCTCATGTTCAGCATTTTTACTGACCATCTACATCGCAAAACAGTTTTTCTCTGAGGTGTCTCAAGAAGAAACCAATGCATCATGTTCTTAAACTCAGAAAGTTATACAGCATGTAATCACCCACAGCCATCATTCCTCTCTGATTCTCTCGGCTGAAATGAGCAAGACTGAAAAAAAAAAACAAACCATTTAGCTCTGCAGCAGAACTTGTACCGAACTTCTCCAAATTCCTATCTCAGCACATCAAGACCCACTGAACAAATGCTGTCTGTTGTGCTTCAGCCTCACCGGGTCTCTGTCAGGATCTCTCAGCAGTGAGTGAACACACTGGGGAATGCACACACAGTCTGAACCTCAAATTTTCAGAACATGCAACAGAAGAAAATATCTTTAACATACGGCACTGGAAATAATCACATAATGCTTTCATACTTCAGAATAATTTATCTGATCCCGTGACACATGAAGATCAATGGGCTAGAGGAGAAAGATGGAACACGGTGCGCTCCAAGGTCACATCAAGGGCCACAGAACCAAAAAGGCACCTATTTCTGCTCAACAGAAAACATGACATGAAATGCCACAAATAGAATTGTGCAAAATACCTCAGTTTAACAATGAAGCCAGACCCCTTACAACCACGGTGCTCATTGTACACTCAGATACACAGAGCTGAATGAATTTACAGAAGTTGAATAAAGGCACGGAGAAGCTCCTAAAGCAACCAGATAACTGAAATAGCAGCTGCCCTGTCTCACACACCCTGCAAAGCAAAGGGCAAGGCATTAATCCTATGGCAGGTTCATCCTATGAACCTGAGCATGAAAATAATCATTAATCTGGTAACTGCAGGGAGGTCAGGGAGTCCAGATAGAAGACACCCAACATCAAAACAGAGCAGTAGTAGGCAAAGAACAGGAACTGTGTTCGTCAAAACGACTGCGTGATCGATACGGAGCATAATGACAACGAGCCTTTAAAAGCCAGTGAAGTTGTAGATCCTTCAAGGTATTTTTATATGGCAACTTGATGTCAAAAAAAAAAAAAAGACCTTATAGAAAATAAAGTACTTCAAAAGGTGGCAGAGAATAAAATATTCTCTTTGCCCTCCCCCTAAGCAGCCAAACTTAAAAGCTCAGTGAGATCTTGCATGATCTGCACAGAAGCATAAGACTTGCAGTGAGAATCCTGCGCAGATGGCATCTCGAAAGAACAAGAGGTACTCCCACTAAACTGACAAAATAAAATTCACACCCGCAGCCGTCCTTTCTCCCCAATATCACACCATATGCTGCCTAGGAGTTTTTACCCTTCCTCAAAACAGATTTCACAAATTAATAACTTGAGGAGCAGGCTAACTGCCAGTGAAATTAAATGCATCCAAATATATTAATATGCACAAATTATTGTTGATGAACTGGCACCGAGCTATTCCAACAATCCACAACACACAAGCCATGCCACATGCTGTTTATGCATATTCCTACTTTCAGTATATACTGTATCTACCTTCTGTCCACACAAAGCCCAATTCTAGAAGCAGATATGAAAGAGCAGAATGGAAGGTCAGAGTAAATATAATCCAAAAGCGATCCACAAAAGAACAAAACTGAGAGGGAGATTACTGGCCTCGTTGAAAATGCCACGCTCTCTGTAATGACACAGAGTTAATCAGGTTAAAATACAGCGGTAAATCAGAGTTTGCTTCTTTGCTTTGGGTTGTCTTTTCTTAATAATAAGAAAAAGACCCTTCTCACGCCAAGGGCGCGTCTCTGCCCATGACAAGACGACAGGCACGTGTTAAGACTGCAATCAGCGGCGCTACACGGGCTAATTCTGAACTTCCTCATCTGGCTCTTAATTTAGAGACTATGAAAGCATCTTTGCATTGCCTGAACCGCTGTACAGCAAAAATACACCCTCCATGTCCAGAAAAGCTTTGGTTTTTAGAGGTTCACTGCATGATATCGACAAAAAGGGCAACGGTCTGTAGCTTTGTGTGGTGGAGTCAAGAAAAAAAGATGACAAACCTGCTGACCTCGGGATCTGCTGTCGAAGAAGGGGAAGGTCTGATGTGGGTTCTGACAGACACAGAAAGCCAAGCACTTCTAGCACATCTGTTTTTCTATAAGTACCCACTGTGTTATTTATTTTTAAGGCAGTTAAACACTACTTTAAAGAAAAGCCTTGATAAATTTAAACATAAAATACTTTCTCTAAATAAAAGTACCTTGCTCCGAGGGCCAGAATCAAATCCTGGCTGTATATTGCTGACAGGTTTTTCTTGATAAGGAACCTCCCATTCCCATAAAAACTTGTTCAAGCAGATGATGACAAGTGACTAACATTTACTGCATTTTTCATGCTAAAAGCCTAGTGTTTTGACTGCATATTGAAGTTGTACAATGACTTGGTGAAGAAAGCACAGCACAGGAAAGAAATTAACTACCATTAGCGAGAGACAGGTAGGACAAATAATTGAGTCAGCAAAAATTTTACACTTAAAAGTTGAATCAGCATCAAGGAGGGGGAAAAAAGGGGGGGGGTTTGTGCTGCTACTTAGCTGGATCCAAATGATGAAGGTTCACCTGAAGTAGAGAACACAATTTTAGAAAAGTCAAGTTGAAACACTGTCTGTAAACTAAGAATGATGTGTATGGCTCAGTAACAACCACAGAACTACTTTTTAAACAGTCCAGAGGATGAAAAATCAGGTTTGAGTTAGAAGTTTGGAACATGATCCAAGGCCTGGATTAAGAACCCTGTCTTCTAAGGAATTTCACGTTGTGAACACACACAGTGTATCTCCTTTTGTCTCAAATCTCAAAGGGCCACCTAGAGTTACAAAATTCAAGTCTTTTCTACGCAAGTAATACAAATGGCAATCTTCCAAGCCAGGATAACACAAAAATTCAAGCCCGACTGCAAACTGCTTATTCCACAGAAAAGCATTTGTAACTTCCTACAGTCTGCAAGGGTTGTATTTGAGGTAAATATTCCTGGCGATTAGAATTCCAGTTTTACAAACTTTGATGCTTATTTCAACATTTGTTCATCTGAAATATTTTATATTATTGCAGCTACTAACACGCCTATAAATTGGTATCTCTCTCTGCTCTTATTTTTCCACTAATAAAACATGCAAAACAAGCTTTACAGGGAAGGAAAAAAGCCAAACCATTCAGATCTTTTTATATATATTTTTTTTTAAAGAATTCTAAAACCTGTATGAAAACCCACTACTCCTCAGAGAACAAACGTACCCAAAGCTTCTACTCAGCTTCCTATTCTGTTTTAAACTAAACTGCTCCCACATAAAGCTATGCAAATTAAAACCTTCAAGCAGACCCTGAACCAAAGAATCTCCTCCAGAACATATTGAGCACATCACTGCAAAAGCCATTCCCAATGCCAACCTACCACCAAGCTCAAGCTTCAAGGGAACTTCTCCTGAAAATTGTTTTTGGCATTTTTTTAATATTTACTGGAAACGAAGCAAAGGCTGGCATTTATTCTCAACACAGATATTGCAAAAAAACCCCAAAGTATTGTATTTCTAAGAGCTGCTAAGAATAGTCCCAATCTACAAAAGTTAGGTCTGGTGGTTCCTTCAACAATCCATAGGCTACTGCAAGAAGATCAACCAAAAAATTCCAGGAGGCCTAAGAAGGGCCAAAACTACGTGTTCAAGGAAATCATGGCTAATTTCATATTCCAAGCTATCCCACTACCATTGCCTGATACTCCCTGGAGAAAAGATGTTAACTGGCTTATACTTCAACTTGTTACAGCATGGACTTGAAAGCAGGACTAAACCCTAGGGGAAAAAAAAAAGTTCTTTGTAAAGGAAATCTGCATCCTCTTTCATTAATCTTTACAAGCTGAAAAACATGCCCTGCAAGTTTCAACTATTCTTCAACCAGCAAACTAAACACAGGCAAACATTTTATTAGTTACTACTAAAGAGGTGGGGTTTTTTTCTGTTGGGGAGGGGGACTGTGTATAAAAGCTGAAAAGGAAGAGCCATAAACTTTGAGGTTATCCACGGACACTACAGCAGGAACAGTAAATGGTGTAACTCAGAAAGGCCGTTTACATTTCAGCCTTACTACTGATCGATTTAAAAAAAATATATCGTAAATTAATAAAAAAAGATAGCAGAATGATTTTATAATCTTGGAAGACAAACAGGAATTCACAAAATTATGTCATATTTACTTTAAAAATATTAAGCTAAAAATGCAATAATATAGGCCACATTATCACCAATGACAGCTTCTCAAAGAATCTGTCATCTTCACATAGGATCCTAAAAAGCTTGAAAAGTTCGTTTTCTGTTTAAAACTGACTTCCTGGCTTACTCTAATGTCAAGCCTTACTAAGGTGACAATCCAAGAGCCGTTAATCTTTGCTGGTTTTGCTGTGGATAAATGAAACAACAGCACGGATGCAGCATGGTTTGGTGTCAGCAAAGGGAGGTTCCCCTATACTCCCAGCCACGCGCCCCGTTCCTGGGCTGTCCCATCTTCATGTGTAAGAGCCTTTGCCAAGCTGCTGAGTGCTGTAACACAGGAGAACGTTGGTCTTGCAAAACCACCACCACCAAAAAGCACAATGTCTTCTGGCAGGTTAATGAATGGAACCTGCAGCCAGCTTGACAGCATTAGAGGGATTGCCCAAGAGAGGGTGGGACCACGTGGCTGGAATTAAGGAGAAGCCTAAACAAGGGTGACGAGAAAAAAAAGGACTGTCCCCAGATGGAAGAAGGCTGTCTGCCTCAGTCATAGCATGTGTCTTCACTCTTAGCGGGTATTACAAGTGCATTGCTAGTTCTTTTGTTTAAAGCGTAGCATCAACATGGAGGGAGGGGAGACGGGAAGATAACAGAAGTCTTACTGCTTTTATCAGAAATGGTTGGTTGGTTCTCCTAATGTTCACGAACGGGTATGCCCCTGTAAAATCATGGCATGAAATGAAAACACAAACAGGAGAACTCATATACTGAAAGACACCAGCTTATGCCCTTTCTGAAAGGGGGCCCAAAATTCAATCAAATATTGAGGTAGTAAGAGCAGAACCCCCCCTCATTCCTCAGTGGAGCTAACCTGGCATCTAATAAGCATTATGAAGCACTGTTAATTAGTAAACTCTTCAAATGAGAAGGCAAGATGACTTAATTTTACATTAGAAAAGTTTCTGTAACAAAAATCTGCTCACTCCAAGCAGGTAAACACTGCAGGGACTTCAGAGCCACTGTGACTGAGCAATTAAATCATAGATAGCTCAATCAATGTACTGTTGTGAAGATAAACCATACGAAGGGACATTACAGCAGTGATGAGAATTCCTGTCTGGCACTAGCTTTAGAAAACTAGGTGACACGCTCTTAGAGGACAATCAATACACAAAAAGGCTACTGAAATAACAAATCTGGAATTTCTTTTCAAAATATCTTTCGCAGAGGAAAGCCCTGTAGTGCTAGAGATGTAAACTTCAGAAGTCCATCAAGACTTTCTGAAAGCTGATCTCTACAAACCTCAGCAAGTAAATCACAGCTTGAGTTCTAGAACTCTTAACAGATTCACACCCCTCTAATTTTTCTTATAATTCCATGGGGTCTTTGAGAGGAAAGGGTTTTTAAATTTATTTTTTACTATCAGGTTTATCAATTTTAGCCTTAGGAAAAATATTAAACAAGTCAGTCCAATGGTCAGAGCTCACAACAAGGTAAAACAGGAATAGAAGAATCTCCCTGACAGAAGGGTAGCATTTTTGATTTTATGAATCCAACCTTTTAGGAAACAGATTTCCAAACAGCCAGCCATTTTAATTATGAAGTTAGATGGGAAAAAAAAAAGTCACAGAGGAAACATTCACTTGAGTAGTCTTAAACGTCATTTTCCTTTCCTTCACCACTCAGCAGGCTAAAAAAAATTTAAGAATCAAAAAGACCTCTATTCAAGGCACACTTTGTGTGGCCGTAATTTAAATATAAAAGTAATATTGCTTGCAAATCAATAACTTTTCAATTGAAGTTACAGCTAAAAATTTGGTGCTGTACCAAACCATGTTTTTCATTCTGCTTTTCCATTTGAGCCACCTTAAATAGCATTCAACTAGAAAACGCACACCAGAATGCTGGTACATCCCAAAAAAACTTCCAAGTTCTAATGTAGTCTTCAACACCTTCAGGTTACTGCTGCTTCTTCGGCAGCAGCCACACTCCTGGTCTCTTGTCTAGAGAACCAGAAACATTTCCAGGCCACCGCTCCTCTTCCCTTGCCACCTTTACATGGGAGCTCTGCTGCAATATTTATTCCCCTCGTGCTTCTCCATCACATCCCCAGCTGCAAAACCCACCTGCTACTCCCATTTAGCTCTTGGGTTTTGCCACCTCCCCCAAACCTCATCATTCTTTCTAAAAAGGATTTGCTCATTCGCCAATAAAGGCCGCCCCCTCTGCCTTTTTGCAACCCTGCAAATGGGAATCCCAGGTGGCTCCTGCTAATTACCCATGTGCCTTGGGACTCTAATTCTTCCCATTGTTAATATACCAATCTTTAGCCACAAAGTCACTTCATATGCTAATGGGAGACCAGATGATCCCAAGCTAATACTTCATGTACTCGGGAGAACTGATCTGCTGGGGGCATTAATGATAACAGAGCAAGACGAGCTTTGGAAAAAAAGTTCCTGAACAATACTCTATCATTTTCATTTCCAGTCTAAGTCCGTAATAAAAAATTTGCTTGTGAACTTGGACCTTGGTCACTACCTTCACTTGCTGTGGGAAGCCTCTTCACAGACAAGAAGAGATTGAAAAAATTAGATTTTTCTCTTTATGCTGTTACAATCTATTTGATAATTGTTAAGTTTAGACTTATCTAATTTTCCATATAAAAGTTTCGGTGTTTATAGGATGCTTGTAACTCCAGCTTCAACCCAAAATCAAGATGAGTATTTCTATGAATAGAAATATTTATGAATTGAATAGCCAAGGTCACGATCCAGTGCTGCTGCTGAGAACAGCTTCATAACAATAACTTAGGAGATGTCTACTTTCCACTCACCCTCTGCATTCCCCATGACTTGTCATCCCTTCAGCCTGATCCAGTTCACCTGAAAACAACTGTTCCAGCAATGAAAGAGGCAGCACCCTATGGGAGCTGGGGCACAAGGTCTGAGAGTGTCTTGAGCTGATACTGCTACCCAAGAGCATTCCTTTTTGCTCCGGGTAGACTACACGCTCTTCTTGAATGTCTTGAATGCGATGGAAAAATCACAATTCCAAAAGAGAACCAAGCGACATTTATGGGGTTTTGTTAAGCTGGGGTTTTGTCGAGGTCTTTTGTTTGGTTGGTTTTGGAGGTTTGGGTGGGTTTTTGTTGTTGCTTTTGGGTTTTTTACCTTTTTTTTTTAAAGGATGTGTACAAGAAGTTCCTTCTTCAATGAGTCTCAAATATCTGTCGCGTAAGTGAAAATATCATTTCATTTTGCAAAATCAGAATCTAGAGTTCTGCACAGTATTTCTTCTAATGAACTACCAGTTCAATCCTCCATTATAACATATTCATTTCATGACTGAATATTCTTCAGCTTTAATTTATGGTGCCAATGAAAGACAAAGGATCCTGCAGCTGTATAAGAGTTCAAAGAGTAGCAGACACATCCAGCTGTTTGAGAAGCATCATGAGACCGCTACAAATTTGGAATTAAAAGAAAATCCCTTTATGTACAAAGAAGGTTCTGCCACTCATTCACCTAAATGAGTGTCATGCAAATAATAAAGATGTAACATGAAATTACAACAAAACATATTTTTACCACCTAAGTGTGTTTGATATGAAGAAGATAGAGTTTAATGTATTTTATTAGTAGTACTGAAAATCATATGCTAGCCCTTCACGTACAAGTTAAGTGTATCCTTTCAAGGTCATGCCTGTCCAGGTTTCAGAGTACTGTCCCATCTACTTTCGTTATAATACTAATACACCCATCTTGCACAAATGCTGAAGCAGGTATTGGCACAGTAACCATTTCAGAAGGTCATTGCTGAGCAGTTAAAGACGCCATCTCCCAGCTGACCAGAGCATCTCTGGAGGCAAGACAGAAAGCAGCAAACACCCCTTTGCCTTCCTCTTAAAACAGCTTTGCAGAGAGCATTTTATATGTAAGAGGCAGGTGGTTTTGTTTTAACAGACCCTTTTGTAAACAGAACTGATCAACAGATGTGCAGTGCTTATTATAGATGGTTAGCAACATCATCTTCATTTTCAGAACCAATAAAACTGGACATTATGCCCCTTCTCTGAGCCATTTACCTACCTCAGAAGATAAACTGGATTCGCTAATATCTGCTATGGGATTGATATAAATCTGATGGCAAAAGAATTGAGTATTAGAAAAAAGAGAGAAATGGGAATGTCCAGATAATTGCAGCATTTCAGTCTGCATACAGGCTCTTCACTGATCTGAAACTGCAAACAGACAAGTCAATGTGAGGAAAGTGAAGGGAAAAAGCCTCTGAAGCAGATATATATTTAGCAGCAGGTTAGATGGAGAGAAAAGGCTCAAGGACAATGGCAGGTCTTTTCTTGCTTCAGCTAAACCCCCAATGTATTTTTGTGAAAGAAAGCTAGTCTTTTGCTTTTAACTGTAGCCCAAAACTACATTATGTCTCCTGGGTGCTTTGATTTTTTTCTCTTTCTAAATCTCAGCACATAGACAGCTCCAGGGCTCAGTAGGAGAAATTATTAAAAGCACGCCTGCAGAAGTAAAGAGATCAGTCATTTCCCTCATCCCCTGTGTTTCACGAGCACTCCCCTGCCCATGCAGTGTTGTATGAGATCTCATGCAACCAGACATGTCCTTTTTAAACAGACTGAAAAATTTAAAATCCTTTAAGAGTAGGCATAGCATTCCTTCAAATTGGAAAGGGAAACACAGGAATGTGCTTCCACTCTTCAGAAAGGTCACATTCACCTTCAAAATGCTATCGAACTTTTTTTTTTAAAAAATCTGCACAGTTGTATTAAGTAATTTGCAACAGACTTTAGAAAATATACTGTTTCATAAAACACAAAATCCCATTGTGAACACGATGCAAGCAATTCTTGCCTAGTTATTTTTTCCTAGGCTGCTTGAAGTTTCCAAAGTCCAGATGTTTTTCCAACTCTTTCCTGTTCCACTATTGCAAATGCACAGGTCCCTTCTTTAGAATTACCATTCTATACACATTTTCTACTTACTCCAATTTACTCTGTGCTTCTCAGTCCCTTTTTTTCCAAATAAATATACACATATTTTGGATTAAGTATGATTTACTGTATTAGAAACATGACATTAGAAAGTTGAAACACGACATTAGAAAGTTATGTTCAGCGTATTTTGACAAAAGCAAATATGTGCAAAAAGCGTGACGCATTCTCATAAAACAGTAAGTAGCTTAAAAACTTTTTAAACAGTTTCCTACTTCCAATCTCTATAGCTCCATCTCCAATATTGTACCTTCACCATTAAAATGTTACTGTGCATTTAAAAGTACATGAAAGTACCCAATAATCCTCATTAGAGCTTGTCAGGAAGCTGGTTTTAGCCCCCTACTCTCCCAACCTAAAGACAGCACACAAAAAAAATTGGAAAATGCCGTTCATTTCCATCACCCTTACCCAAATAATCCCCAGCCATAAGTAGATATGCCTGCATTTCAGAGAGTTCTTTGCTACTGAACTCTAAACATTAAACATTTGATATGCATTTCAAAACTGCTATTTGACACACACTGCAGAACAAATTAGGTCTTTTCAGAGTCAATATGAAATTGAAGCGACCCTATTTAGAGTTTAGAACACGAAACAGAAAGACATCAACTGTGCTTATTCTGTCTGCTAAAAACACGTTTATCAATGGGCTGCCGCAGTTAAGGATGCATCTGAACTACAGGATTTCCCTTCAAACACCTGCATGGGATCTCTGATGAAGACTGAGTTGAGATAAAGACTTTAGCAGAAATCAGTGATGTTAAATGCATATTGTCAAAAAAAAAAAGTTCTGTTTTGTAGCTGTTACACAGATGAATCATCACCAGTACCTGAAGTGACAGAGCAGATATCCTGCTACAGTGAGAAAAAGGTAGTGTAAAATAAATTTGTTATCCTAAACGGTTAAGGAAATCAACTACAATTACATCAGGGTAAAAATAGTTATGGAAGATCACCACAGAATGTTGAACATACAAGTAGCTGAGAATCAGCTTCGGAAAGGATTTCTAGAACTTACCTATGGTGCAGTTTGTGGTTATTTTTCTCCGCTTGGGGTTGTGTCGTAGCAATTCTAACTCTCGTTTGGTTGGCTCCCATGTTGAATACTTCTCTCCAATGCCTAAGCAGATGAAAAAAAAGTTTCAGGGAGTTGTTTAGTAAAAGGATTAAAAACCTCTGCTCAAATAAAAACTTTCAACATGCTGTCCATTAAGTTAGATTCAATCTATGTACAAAAGACTGATTTCTTTTTACCCCGCCCCCAAAAAAACGTTCAGAAAGGTATCAACCAATCTTCCAACAAATAAGAGGTAAAGGAAGAAAAGCACTTCTTTACTTATAAAGAATATCTATCCCAAATAAATTCTCTGTTATTGGATTATAATCCTCCTTTCAGTTAAAAAGATATTGCAGCACAAGAATAAATCCACTATTACTCAAAAGTGCATTTCTTTGTGCTCAGAGGAGGTCAAACAACAGACCCACCATATGATTTTCGGAGAGGATACAGGATATCCAAGAAATCTCATCACCTAACTTTAAGAAGTTATTAAAGAAATCAAAATCGACCCAACTTAATGGACAGATACAGGCATAAACTTTACAGATGAACAGCAGAATTTAGTAATTCAATATACTAAACAGTTACTACATGTCTTAGTATATGCCATTACAGAGTAAGACCTCTCCTTATTCATGTAGGACAGGATATTAGGAAGTTCTAAACATTCGCTTTACTGACATATCTAATATTACCTAAAAATGCAATTAGTAGTAGGTTTAAACATAAGCCTCCCCCCGCCAACCAACCAAAACCGTCCAAATGCTCAACTACCCTTTCTCATGAGCTGCAGCTACAATCTGTCATTATACTCTTTAGATATCAACCCATTTCCTTTGTTCAAAGGGAAGCGCGGTGGAAGAGAGCCAGGTAAGCAGTACAGAGAATAGATGTGAAGTAAGCGCAGAGTTGTGTTCAGTGTAAATCCCATACAAGAGAAACACAACAGTGAAGACTCATGTGCTGACCAGCCGAGTACTGCTGCAGCATTCTACGTAGCACAGAGAAATCACTACGCCAGGTCAATCACAGCAAGTCACAAAAGCATCGTGGCATTAAAAATAAAGAATACTAAGACGACAAGCAATCTATTCTAAAACTGAGGATTAAAGTCAATTAAGAGTTATTTTTCAGAATGCATGGAGCAGAAACAGTGCTGTGCTACAGAAAATAAATTATAAATCATACATATGAAAAGAAGGAGAGTAGAAAATATAGCTAGAGGCTTACACGTTCTGCATAATATACATTAAATTTTAATAGCTCTTTGATCTTCATTTTCAGAAATAGCTATGCTTGTCACAAGCTACCCACCCAAAAATGTTCAATTCACATTTACTACTGACCCTCCAGCTTCTAGTAATAAAAGGTCTCATTTTTGGATTCTTGAGGACTAGAAAATTCTTATTTACATGGATGCACCCATCACTCACTTCATTTGATTCAAGAACAGATTATGCAAGAAGCATAAGAAAGAATACCAGAATCATATAGTCCCTTTCCTTTATCCAAGGTTCAGCATCAAGCTACACACCCAGGAAAACAGAAAAGGAAACTAATTACTGTGTAACAGATTGATGAGATAAAACAGCTGCAATGCTTTGAATACACTATACAGTAGGCATAGGCAAACGAATGAAGCGACTTCAGAGACGCACATATGGACAGTTCACATATGACAGAACATCGGCTTGCAACAAGTTTTATATTAGATGTCTTCAGCAGCCCTTTTCACATTCGTAATACTCCCTTCGGAATTGATATCAATTGGTTTGTATAAAAGGCTCAAAGTAATTTTCAACACCATGTTGGTACCAGCTATCGCACTGGCCAGCTGTAAGCTTGAACTCTCGCGTTTGGGATGCCTGTAGTTTAAACATGGCCAAACGCAGCTGGGTATGATCTGACAATGATGAAATCTCGTAATAAAATAAAAAAAACAACCTTGGATATGTTTAAATCCTGGTTGAAATCAAATATAACAAAATTCACACCTGGAAACACATGTGCGCTCAGCTTTAGGCATGCAATAGTTCCACATATGTCAGTGGGACTATTAATATATACTTATATATATATCTATATATAATTATATAGCTTGAATGCTTATAGAGGATGCAGACCCAAGCATTTCACAAGAGCAACTCTTCAGGTAAAGTTAAACATGACAGACTGGATGATTCTGCAGGATTCTGGGTGAATCAAATATTGTTCAATTAAAAAGAAATTAAACCAAACAGAAAACCAGGTACAGCTGATGTCACAACAAACACAGAGCAAAACAGACAGAAAACTTTTACAGAAGCCTTTCATTAGAAAGAGCACAAGTTAAGTCAGAGACAGAAATTAAAAAGTGTTCTGTTCCAGCTATAGAATTTAATATTAAAGTTTTATTACTCTTGAAAATTTGGAAAAAAGACAGAACCATTTATTAAGAACGGTTCAATGTTTAAAATTTAAAAACAAACAAACAAACAACCCCCCCTCAAAAAACACAAGAACAAAAAACAACAAAAAACACCAACAAAAAAAAAGGAGGAAAAATATTTAATAAAAGGTTTAATAACACCCACAAACATGCCAAAAACGCCAATATAATCTACCTTAAACAAAGATTTGCAAAACATGCACAGATTACCATTTACAATTAAAGGAAAGTAGCGTTATAGGAGTGAAAATTCATCATTTAAAAAATGATGCTATGAAATAGCCAGAGATTCAAGTCAGCATGTGAAATCTCCATCCAAGAATTAATTTTGTTAGGTAAAATACAAAAATTGTCACTTTTCAGAGACTTTATCAGGGACACATGGATGAGTGAAGGAAAAGGTGATGAAGGCTCTAGTTTATAAAAGTTACAATTTTGCAAGTAATCATTAATATAGTTTTTTTACTTTGCTATACTTCAGCAAATCTCCCTTTTCCCTCCCAAAGATCCAAACGTTAATTAGAATGAAGGGCTCCGTGTTTTCTCACCTCCTTTGTTATTAAATAACATTCAATACCAGAAGAAAAAGAAAAATGGTAGAGGTGCAACTTGTTCAGAGTTATATCATATAACCCTGAACTACAGCTGGACATGGGAACTCATCACACTAAGAGTTAATATTACAGGAGTATGAAATGAATCTCATTATATTTGGGGTTTTTCTTAAAGTTTTTTCTCCAGGCATCGTGTTATTATGTGAGCATCTATTAAACTATATACTAATACCCTTCAAGCACTGTATGGATAGAAGTTTGAAAATACACCAACTTTGACAATTCAATTTTTAAGCCAATCTCAGTTTTTGCAGACTGCATTCACTTCTTAAGTTAAGCTGGCAGCACTACCTGAAGTAAACTAACTCTGTGGTGGAAATACACAACCAAGACACTGAGTCTGGGCTTTGCACTAATCTGGACATTCAGTTTGGAAGAAGAAGGGTTTCCTCCCCCTTTATAATCTTTCAGATAACATGAGTCGCTACGGGAAGGAGGGGATGGTTTGAAGCAACAGAGAAAGAAGGAAAAAAGATTAAAAGATGACATAATTCTCCATTATTTCTCCCATGTATCTGCCTTTCTCATTTCTTCAATAAATTTACGGAGAAACACACATGGCTTCACAATGAAGAGACATAAAATGAAAAATTCTATGCTATGACTAACGAAAAAATGTCTATACTGTGTACTCCAGTAATTTAAAAAGTGTATTGTTGTCTATTCCTTCATTTTACATCTTTATTGGTTATTACAGATTTGTTCTCTAGGGACAGAAAATGTAATGTTTATATTCGTCTAGAGATGCATTCATATATATAAACTTAATATGCCATTCATTAGTCAGTTAACCAGTACAGAGAAGGTTTTCTGCCTGGCAGTTACTCTCGGTGATTCTTTCCTTCACTGCACAAACTTTGTGGCCCAAGATGAACAATCTTGTGGCTCTTAATTACCCTAGAATATAAGCTATAGCAGCCTGACGCCCACTTGAGGACAAACTGGGCTGCATCTCAGTCCAGAAGGCACAAATATACCCTTTGCTAAGGGCAACATAATTAAGAAATCACTCTTGTAATTTACATATTCAAAGGTAAGGAACTGGGGCGGGGGCTTCCTCCTTTATAGCATCACGAAGAAGCGCTCTGTTGTCGTAGTCGATTAATTTGGTGCCCAAAACACCACAGTTTACAAGGGTTTGAAGGGGTTTTCAGAAGAGGTTCACAGGCTAAATGAAAGGTTTAAAAACACGTTTCTGTTTTGCCTTGCTTTGAAAACCAGTACTTTGTGCTAAAGCATTTTAAGCTGTATTTTCTTGTTCCAGGACTCACTGGAGACCTCACTATCCTTTCCTCTGACTCAACTCCCTCAAAATGGGGAATAAGCAAAAAGCAGAACGGGACCTGTAGTAGGAACTAAGTAAAAGCAGCTATACTTTTGAAACGCCGTCAGAAAAGCTCTAGTTAATATGATGTTAGCTGCTATTTTTAAAATTGGAAATGAGGTTAAGAATGGTTTGAAGTCATATCAGCCTTGACTAAGGCTGTCACATTGAAACAGGATGCCATGGATTCAGTAGGAGACATTACTAGACAGAAGTCATCTGTCTTTAAATACAGACTTTCCCACTTTAAGAAAACATACCCCCTAGAGGCCACTGGAAATGGAAGATGACAAGCTTTTATAACTGATGCTCAAAAACTACTCAGTTAAATGTAAATGCTACTTCCTTTCCTTTCCAAAAAAAAGAGAAAAGGTTTGTTTTGGAATAGTTGTATCAAGGAAAGGGCATACGAAATCAAGTCTGCTGTAATTATTCAATCACTGGAACATATCCAAGCAAGAGGAAAACAATTTGCACGATAAAACTGGCATTCTTAACTGTGATTCATGTCTAAAATGGCAGGATAATCAGCAAAGGGACGCTTGTTAGTGAAGTGCGTCGCCAGCCCACGCCTCTTACCTGTCATTGTACACTGGTAGTGAGAAACCACTGTTGGGGTGAAGGCTAAAAAAGAAAAAATTAGGGAAAGCAAACTGAATAAAACAAATGTGTGTACATATATTTGTGTGTAAATACTTCTACATAGATACTGTGCGTGTACCATGAAAGCACAGGTGTGTAAGTAAGCTGGCACGTTCTATTAAAAAAAATTAGAAAAAAAAAAAAATCACACACAAGGGTGGCATTTCATGTGAGGGGAACAGATTTATTGCCTCTATCACCTAAATTAGCCTAAAGGAGCAGACTGTTACATTTTCTACCTAGTACAGATCTGACTGATATTATGCAAGTTTTGCAGGATTAATGTTAGATACTTTTTTTATTTTTTTTGCAATTAGAAATAAAATATTTCCGCTACAGTTAGGTGTGGCGCACATGTTAAACTAACAGTCTAACTCCTGGAAAGCAACAGCTAGACATGTCTCTCTCTCTCCCAAGACCTTCACTACTACATCTAAAGAGCTCTTTCTTCCCCTTACTGTTTTTTGCCATTGACAAATGGGAGGGACAGGTATGATTAAAAACAGAAACAAGAAATTCAGGCAGGAAAACCAAACCTTGTAATTTCCAAGCTTTTCGTTGTTCTTCTTTGGCAATTTGTTCCATGTCTTTGTCGTATATGTAATCTTGACACATAAAGCAGTATATACCCCCATACAAAAGGTCTATGGCTGCAAAACAGAAGGGAAGTTGGGGAGGAGGGAAAAAAAAAAAAAAAGAAAAAAAAAAAGACATGAGTTCATAAACTAGAAGACATTTTAAAGCAGGCTTTCAAGTCAGGCTCTCGTTCTTCTCAGCTGTCCACAAAAAGTAAAACCTGTACCTTAGAATCTGGAAGATTTTAAAAAAAAAAAAAAAAAAAAAAAGAAAGAGAAAGAAACATGGAAATTTTTCCAGTTACAATAAGAGTTATTCAATTGCTTCTGGCACAGCAAGAAAACTGGGTAAAACAACAAAGCATTAGCTGCTTTCAAGTTGTTTGTAATTCACAATATACCTTTCAAAGACATAAGTAACCAAAAGGCATAATTACAGCGAATGACTTAAATACATGCAGAACTAGTACTTTAAGATTTGATACCTAAGTTTGAATTGTCTTTTTCTAAGACTTCAGTGATTTCTATTCAAAGCCATTAAAATAATTAGAAAGCACCTATCCAAATGAAGGCTCAAACAGAAGACAGCACTGAAAGCTCAGGTACTTGTGCAGGGAAATGGTTTTCTGGAGTAGTTTATTGCACAGGTTACGTCACACAATATCTCATTTCACATGCCCTTTTAGAATGGGGATATGAACACTGACCAACATTAGGAGTATTTACACAACCCTAAACAACAAAAAGCCAAGAAATGAAGTAAATCAACTAACTGGGAAATGCCATTTTGCTTCAACATACACTGAGGAAGAAGTAAGTGCAAATAAATCATTGCAAATTGCTGATTTTCAGTACAGAGATATGGACAAAAAGCTACAATCAAAGTTTAAAAAATAAAATAAAAATCAGTGGGCCAGCTAGTAAAATACAATCTGCATCTAGCAGACAGCTGAGAAACCTATCACCATTCTCCCTCAAGAGCGTATCCTCCATTTATTTTACTTCCAGATAAACAGCATTATTTAAAAAAAAAAATCTCAGTAAGGTGGAAACTTGTTTTAAACAAAGGAAACCATTACCACATTAGGTGGCCTCCAAGACACAGCACGGAATTACTCTGAAGTTATAAATAAGCCAAACCACACGCCATGCTGCAGGAATCCTGCTGTCGGTCTCACTGGGCAAAGGAAGGTGAAGCCTTTGTGCTGTCCCCCATTTGTGGGCCAGTGGCCTCGGTGAGGTTGGGGAGCTTGGTAAGGTTCCTTCCCAACCCCATCTCACCCATCCTTCACAGCCTCTACCCCTCTCAACAACCTGCTGCCCCCTCTCCTCCTTTAGTCCTGTACGTCCTTTTTTTCTCCTCCTCCTCTTTCAAAACCACTTTTTCCGTGATTCTGTCAAGTTGTTTGTTACTTCTTCTATTATGTAAATAAAGTGAACAAATATTTCAATAAGTTTGCATAATGCCTATTGGCTGTCATCTTGTTTATGTGCTTCATTATTTTATTTTTTAGTCTATTTGGCCCACAGTCTGTTTGTGGAAGAGGATAAGCGCTGCTTGCATTACCTTCTGTAATGTCCAAACACCAGAATTTTCACCCTGGGGCCCAGAGGACTTAATAAACTCCTTTAGCAAAATATCACAAAAGCCGTTAAGCATCTTAGCTGTGGTGGAGATCAGTAACAAAACACTATGCCTTAGGGGGAGTGTGGGGTGGGGAAGGAAAAAACCCCCAATCAAATAACTCTAAGTGTGATAATATTTACTCCATTACCTATTGCTCTAACGGTTAATGCAGCGTTTTGAACAAAGAACAGCTGGAAATCTGAAGTATTGGTCTCAAAACAAAGTCAAATATTATTCTCCATATATTTTTTAAAAGATTTTACAAACCGTGCCTCCCCCCCCCCCCCAAAAAAAAAACCAACCCAGAACAGGGCTGGCAGAATATGAAATAAACAGGAGCCTCTGTGAGCACTAATACTTTCAATCTCCCATCGGAATGGGCATGGATACGTTGTGCTCGGAGGATTCCCTACTTTTCCCAGCTTTATGGATTTATGTGTGTGGATGACGATGTATAGACATGAATATCAAAGGCAACAAAAGACCACCTTACACAAACCACTTGTTCAGAGCGGGATGAATTTCTGGTGAGAAGCATCAGAAGGTTTAACAGAAACACTGGCAGAGCAAAAGCCGTAATTGTCCAGCACTTGATTAAGGACCCTTCAGAAAACGTCCTCTCTCCAGCACACTTACGTGAACAATACAGTTGTATATATGCCAACACTTTTAATGTCATTAAAAGAACTGCAGTCAGTTTTGGACAAATTACCTCAAGCACCAGTGACAAGGTGGCCCCACAGGGCTGATTACAGCACAAAAGGCAGGCGGGAGTTTCTCATGAAAGCCAAAACACAGCTGGCTGCTCAGTTTCGGGATCCTGGGGAAAGAGCCCACTAGTGAAGTTCCTAAGTTAATTGTTTGAAATTAGCGTAATTAGAATTTTTATCTTGAAATGTACTTTAACCTTCTTATTCTGGTCATCTTGAGGTGAAAAAGAATGTTTTCTTTTGGGCAAAGTGCAAAATACCAAGTCGCTCTGGTGAGTCACTGGGTCTGCAGGGCTGGGGGTCCCCAGCAGAGGAACCCCTGAAGGGACTCTTTTACAGAAATTCTTCCAAAGCAAGCAATTCGTTAGCACTAACTGAAATTACACCACACCAAAAGGACAAAGGCCATACAAAACTGGTCTCCCTCAAAGGATTTGGAGGGAACACAAATTTCACTTCATCGTTAGCAACAGGCTAAAATTTATTATTTTTTAAAAAACTAAATTGCTGTGAAGTTTTACCTCAAACTGAGCCCCAGAAAACTCAATTTAAAAAAAGTCACTATGAGAGTGAAGTACAAGAATGCACATGTAACAAATTTCATCATTTGCGTTAACAATTGGGGTCACAAAACTAACAGAAACGGGCCTTAAATTCGTAAATAGTTTGGGAACTACTAACCTAGAACTGATAAACTAGATTTTTCAGATTAATCCACTGCCAACTCTGCCATGATGTTCCACATTCCTCATGATAAGCATCTCTTTTAGGAAGCTCCTTCCGGAATAGCTGCTACTCCTACCTTCCAGTATTTGGTTTTCTTAACACTTCTCTTAGGAGGGGGAAGGGGTGAAATCAGTGTATTTTAATTCAGTTGTAACTTAATACACATACAGGATTGATTATACTGGAAAAATAAAATATACATTCAGTAGAAAATTCAGTAGAAAACTTTTTTTCTTTCATAGGGAAGAACCAGAAGAAATTTAGATGAATCATAATATCATTTTATTAAATTTGATCAATTTAGTTTCCCATTTCAGAAAATAGAAATAACCACTACTGGATCACAGGTAAAGTAATTTAAGAATAAAAAGTCCTCTTGGAATGTAACATTCTTCTTTGCTTTTACACCTTCTACGCTGACAAGGGGCTACCATTTTTTAAAGTCAGAGCTCCTCATACCCCTTCTTATACAAAATTCTAAACAGCTGCAACACAAGAGAGAGAAAGTCAAAAGATATCTCATTTTTCATTTAAAAATAAAGCTGTCAGCTTGGAGAAACAATGAGGCGTCACAGAAGATCATGCGGGAATGAGAGCAACTTTATCTACTGGTGCAAGTGACAGTAAGTTTCAAAAGACAACAGCTCAGGGGTGAAAGTTTAAATTTAGGCAGCAAGAGGTCTTCAAACTCTCCATCTGGGAGCCAAGTCAAGTGTTTTGTTTAAGCCTGAGTGCTTCACTTTGCCAAATATATCCACTGACGTCCTTGTGAAAACGTGAAGAGACCAGAGACGATGGGAACATAACAACAACATGGGAAAAAAGCGGGGAAGAGTGCCACATCCAGAGCACGCGTGTGCATGTCTCCTCCAGTTAACAAATTGTACGTTGAGTTTTCTGAAGTCCCAGTTGAACAGAACTAATGCTGCTCAGTAGAAAATGGGATATTTCACCATATCATACGCCAGCCTTCCGTCAGATATGACATATTTGTGAGTCGTGTGTTGGTATCACCTTCCTTGGAACACCAGCTGCATTCGAGTACAACAGAATGACACAGAATGCAGGTCAATTTTTATCTGTATTGAAATTAATTCCTCTGAGAACTTCTGCGACTCAATCTTGGCATGTTCTGAACCCAAAATCAACACACACTCCTATTCAAGTCACCTGCATTTTGTTCACCTTCTGTAACAAAGGAGACGAAATTGGTAATTCTTTTAGACAGTATTCGAAGTCAACATCCCAGGCTAATTCATTCTCCCTAATTTCTCACATCTACTGTTAATCATTAAACCAGTTCCAGATAACAGTCTCAAGTCCACAATAAGTGATTTTCTAGACTTCAAGCCAGCTCTCCACTTGTTCTTCTAATATATTAGTGCAAAACGGCTCTCTGATTGCGTTCTTCCTCTTTTCCTGCCACCTGGAAACTGCAGCACAGATCAGAATTTCTGAACTGATAAGATATTAGGCTTTACTGATACGAGTAAGAAAATCTTACTAATCTCAATAAGGAAACAATAAATAAATAAATAATGCCAAAACACACAACCAGACTCATCTGAGGCACCGATCAACTTACAGGTTTGAGTTTTTGCCAGAAAATAGGCAGCAGACGTCAAAAGCTATTCACGCTTTTCCCTTACCCTTTCAGTCTCTAGCAAGGTCATCACAGGCTTATCAAATCTACAAGCTACAAAATAAGTCTATTTAATTTTTATTTACCTATATAAATAAAAATAAAAGGCTCATCCTGCTAAATGGTGATCCAAGCTACTGTCCGCTGAAATCCTTGAAAGTTGCAGGTACTTACTTGTGGGACAGGGCGGAGGGAGTGGAGCCCCCAAACTTCCTTTTGTTGCCAAAACTGCAGGGTGAGATACCCTATCTTTTAATACAAGTTTTAAATGATTAAACACAGTTAAGCATTATCCTTCCCTCCCACACTAAGTGTTTATGAGAAATGGCATTTTCTTCTCCTAACACTTGAGATAAAATAATTTTGTTCTTTATGTACTATCTTTTTCTTTTTCTCTCTTTTAAACCAGCAGCCAACAGGTAAGTGTTTTTGCAGCTTGTGCTCTAAAATCTTCAAGACACCCATTGACCCCATAAGGATCTTGAATTTAAATGTTTAAAGGGACTGATTTGCCTGCAATCCAAACATGGCAAGTACCAAATGCTATGCTGCAAACCACTCAAAACTAGGAGCCAAATGTCCAACCTCTATGCCATACACTTGCCTCTGGGATAGTTCAGAGTATTGTCCTACATCAGCATGTGAATTCAAGCCAGGAAAGGCAAGATGTTCAGATGAAGGAAAAATGTCCTAGTATCCCTGCAGAATCTAGATACCAAAAATGTTTTTAATTGTTAATTCGGAGGAATCAATCTGTCAGAACATTTTAGGTTCATTTATTATAAGCAGCTCCTTGACCTCATTCAGAAATACACGTACCATATACACACACACGTTACATATGTGTGCATGCACCCCGTATACTACAGAGGAGCATGTAGCGTGTCTATAACTTAAGGTTCTGCAAGCTTCCTATTATAAAAGATATTTTGCCTTTTGTCAGTCTTCTCCTTGCCCTTTACTGACTCTACGAACTTTAAGAGTTCCCATGTTTGGAGCAAACCTTTGAAAAGCAAAAAGGATTAAATCCTCCTGGCTAAAGCACCTTTTCTCGATCCTACAAAATACCATTCAGGTTTAAAGGAGAGAAATTGTTAAACACTCCCTACTTAATCTTGCTGTTGCAATGAACAAAAGCCTGCTGCCTTCTCATGAGGTCAGTCTGGCTCGAAGTTTGAGCTAAGCTATAGGTAATGCCACATTACATTGTCCATCACATAAGCAAATGACAATTTGCCTGCAATACTTTGCACAAGTAGAACAGCAGATATTGGAATATTGGAGCTTCCAAGCCATATCCTATGGCTGACCTGCATATCCAAAATGCTTCCCTCCTCCTCCACTTCCAATCAATGATCCTCTGGTTGACATCACAAGAATATTATTACACTGAAATAACTAGAGTTTGTACTTTCTACTATTAAATTTCATCTAACTTTTATTACTGTAGTCAATAAGGCTATTTAATTCTTATCACAGGCCTACCTAGCGCCCCTCAGTAGAAGCAATACCTCCGAACTCTGTGACCATCATGAATTTCATACACAGATGTAATTCCTTCTCTTCAATTACTAGAAAATAGCAGTAAACCAAGGCTGGTTCTGGTAGTAATGTCCACACATCCCACACACTCTGCTTTCAGTTTATTCATCATCAGTCTCCTTTTATCCTGCCTCGTATACACCACAATTCTTACATTAATCCTTGTCACTTCTACCTCAAGTAATAATTTCCAAGGGGGCAAAATGTCAAATTCTTCACTTGGTCTAGACAAATTAGGTCCAGTGTATTTCCTTTTTGTAAGAGGAGTTATATTATCAGTTATATTATCAAAAAGACATATTAGTCTGACACAATCCGTCTCTGACAGAACTACAAAACACTGTATCCTGTTTTCCATTTGCCTTCATCTCCTTAACAGACTTTTTTTAACACCCACACCAAACAAAACATTAGACCAGAATTCAAATTAATAGGCTGCTAAAATGCCCAGATGACCTTTTCTACCCCTTTCTGAGCCTAAATGCAAAAAGAAAAACCAAACTGCTACTCTAGCACTGCAATACACTCTGCTGGGAACTGCTTTAATTGCCCTTTCTATACAGGGTGTAACGAAGGTCTTTGCTATTTACACGAGAATTCTACTTCACTGCCATCGTGCAGAATTAACACTATGGTAAATACCTTCCAACTCAAATGAAACTTAAATAACTTCTACTGCCATTCCTTTACCTAAGTGTTCTGTTACTACATATTACATTCCAACAGACAGCTATGTATTAGGAGCACTAACCAGATTTTTTCCTTGGACCAACTTCAAATATAGAAACCAGCTTTTTGCCATGTTTCCTCTGAATCAGATGAAAAAATGTAGTTGTTTGTTTTCTAGGGGAAATAGAAGCTTTTAGAATTCTACCAAAAAATCCTCAGCTTAATCTATGAGCATTATTATTGTGCTCACCCACCCAATTCCTCTCACCACAAATGTATTTATTGGACTGAACCTTACACAAGGATACATTTAGAAAAAACAGTTCCTCCACAAACAGTTTGTGATATAATAAATAATGAATGGACTCTTAACAGGACTAATTCTGAAATCAACTGTTTGCCAGTCTCCCTAGAAACTGAAAGGTGCTTCAGTCTTCCAACTGTTTCTTGTTTAGTCTTTTAACCACTGAACCTCAGCCCTGCTATTTCACCTACCTCTATTCTTCACCTCCAGAGCAGGGCCTTACAGCAGACCAAGACTTCAACCAAAAACCATATTATGAGCTTTTCCAAAGATATTACGTGTAAAGAGTGGATCTCTAACAGACAGAGGTATACCTAGCGTGGAAAAGCATGAGCTGGCTCTGTACCAAGGAGTTTAAATAGGTCTATACAGAGCTTTGATGCCATAATTGAACTAATCTAACTCAGAAAGGTTATCCGTAACAGACTTTCCTAAGCCTCATAACAATGACTCTTCTTGCAGCTAAGTAAAGACACTCTGTGTGTGCATATATACATATATGCTTATTAAAAAAAATACATATGTTAAAGCATGAGGGGAGAAAACTCCCAAGGAAAGTTACATAAATAATCAATGATTCCAAAAATGGAGTTTGTTTTCTCATATGATAAATCCCCCTAAAAAGTTTTAATCATTTTATAATAATAACAGAAAATATTCACTCATATTAAAACTTCATTTGGTATCTGCCTAGGATTTTTACTCCCAACCAGGAAACTGAGAAAAGAATCACTACTACAGTTTCAAGATGAACTCTCTCTACAGCACCAACCTCTTTCTCTCTCTTAGAGCTACAGTTCACAGACACCTTCCTGCAGCTGTGGGACTAAGTCACCATGTATTTTCCTTCATTGAGCAACTGTAGAAGAGATAAGGAAGTAAACGTCAGTTTTCACAAGGACAGAAACCACCAGAAGATTCCCCAGCTGCTGGAACCCAATTTGGAAAGATTACAAAGGAAGATGACAAAGTATGCTGATGGCACACATTAATTTAGAATAATCAAATCTGAAGCTTGCAAAAAGCTCCAGAAGGATTTCATGATACCGAGTAAATAGGCAATGCCACCAATAGTGAAATTCTAATCACTGTCAGTAAGGTAGCAGATGAGTAACAATTACTACTCAGGAAAGAAGTTCTGGAGTCACTGAGTAACTCCCAAATAACATCAGCTCAGTGTTGAGCAGCATATTAAGAAACACAAAATAGAAGTCATCAAAGAATTAACTCAGAATTCTAGTCATTAGTACAGTAAATTGTATTCATTCGAAGAGTTGTCACCACAGATGGATACATTAGAACTAAAAAAGTACAATGAGGATGTTGAGAATCATACCACAGGGTCAATAAGAAAAGCTAAAAATAGTTCAGGATCCTACGGGTTGGGAAAAGGTAACACCTGACAATATCAAAAAGATCAATAACCCCAGAAGCGATCAATAAGCATTTTTTACTCACCTTTTCTCAATTCCTCACAAAAGAAACACAGAACGAGTTACAAGACCCATTATAAAGCAAAACAGAAAAGTACACATATTTTTCACATGGCTCAGAAAAGCCATGGAATTCTCTGGTTTTGCGTGTTGTGGGTGCCAGAAAGGAACCAGGCTGTAATGCTGGACAGGCTACTGGCAGCTACTGGGACACAAGCACCAAGCAGCAGTATCTTCTTCATAAAATTTTTGACAAGCAAGGGAGTAGAAGAGTAGAACAAGGAAAAAAATGCTTAATATAAATATACCGCTGCCTGTTCTCTAAGCTACCTCTGCTGACCCTTACCAGGGAGAAAGCCGGATATTTACCATAAAGCTTCAGCAGTACAACCACTTCAAAGAAGCAAAACATACTTTGTGAAACTGAGAGAAGAGGAAAAAAGGAAAAATTAAGGATTCTGTATTATTAAAATTGCAACAGCAGAAACTATTTCCTGAAGTAACAACGTCCACAGACTAAGACATCACTGTGCTTGGGTGGCTGGGTTTCAGATCTGTAGCATTTCTAATCAGATGTCTGTTACACTGACTTTGATTAAATACCTTATAGCTCTGAAGGAGAGTATGGACAGACAGCCTTGCCTCACCTGCTCCTGACAATGCCTTCACATATTATATATTTTGACACAAATCATCTCTGAGCAGTCCTAGGACTGACCCAGAGATGTTTATAACTAACACCATTTTCATGTATTTGGGCAGGGGCATGAGGGATGCCTACACAGTAAAAAAAAAACAGCACTGAAACAGAACCAGGAAAGGCTAGCTTGAATTGTCCTGGAAAAGTCAGTTTTACCTACCTCTTTCTAAAGGTTTTCACAGCTGTATAAAAATTTTAGACTGCATTAACGATTCTCAACCCAGTGGAAATAGCAGCCTACCATGGTGATGGACTAACAGAGACTGCAATGCAGAGAGTGAAAAAAGCAGCTCATGTAGCTGGATCTTACTTCACCTCCGCGTCACCCACATCCACAACTCAAGGAATAGATTAAAATAAGTACAGTATTATTAATATACACTGAATAGGCAAGCAGATGCAAGAGCAAGGGTATCACTGTAAGGTCAGGGTGTGAGTGTCTAATTTATATTGCTCAGGGAAGCAGAGATAACAAGGGATGTATTTTAAGAACACTCTGGACTATGATCCTGAAGCCTCCTGAAACATACAGCAGTGAGCTGCAAAAACATCGCTTCCAGTGCTCAGACAGCTGTTACAGCTGAAATCTATGACATTTCTTAGAACTGTGATTAAGTGTGCAGATCCTGCTAGTCTCCATGGAGACTGATGTTGGCTCAGCAAAAAGTCACCAACTGTTTTAAAATAATTCCTGTTCATCTTGAAATTTCAAAGCACTTAACTCGTTTTCGCCTATCAGATGTTATTTCCCCAACCAAAACTGCAGCAGTAAAAGCAACCAAAAGCACTAGCAAAACTACAAAAATATTTTTACAGCTCATTTCACATGCAGCTGGAAATTAAACACCAAAACATACATTAAAAAAAATAGAAAAGGAATCTCCAAAACTAAAAATCAAGTAGTCAGTTGTACAATCTTCACATTACGTGTATTTGTGCACTGAGTCTACTATATTTAGCTGCAAAAGAATCCTTTTTGGGATGATACAATACTGTATTCTGTACTTCGGCTTGTATAATTAACTCTTGCCCTTTTTATCTAAAGGCTATTCCTTTTGGGAAGTACCTTATCTGACACGTTCTTAATTGTCTAATACCATGAGAATTACTACAACAGTCTTCAAGCAAGAGAGCATCTTCAAAGAACCTCCCTCCTCTGTCCAGTTTTGGTTTTCCTTTAAAGAAACAGAAGATGTTTCACTACAGCAGAAAACAGCAAATTCTACCTTGCACAAAAAAATAACTTAAAGAATTTAGGCTTCCCAAATACACAGATAAGGAGCAGCTCCCAACACATGCAAGTATAAAGCTCTTTTAGAAGATTTTCCATAAATACATTAAGTTTAGTGGTAAAAATAGTACAGTGTTTACACAGAATCCACAGACAAACAGGCAAATACTGCCTACAGTCTCAATTTAGCACTGCATTTTTTTAAATCTTAAACCTGGCCATAAACTTTCATGGGCACAAAAGGTTTTTTATACATATATACAATTTACCAGAAAACCTTAGACAGAGTTTATACCTAATTTCTGCATTGGTAAAGACACCAAAATAATTTCACCTAATGAACTGACTTTAAATGCTCTGGGAGATTGCACCCTGTAAAAAGCAATTAAAAAAGAAATATATCACACAGGGTTGGTTTCTTTCTTTCAATTTGCAAAGAACAGTTGAGGTTCGCAGGGAGATGGCCTCTGGAGATCGCCTTGTCCAACCCTCCTGCTCAAGCAGAGACACCTACAGCAGGTGGCCCAGAACCACGTCCAGATCGCTTTTGAATATCTCCAAGGATGGAGACTCCACAACCTCTTGGGGCAACCTCTTCCAGTCCTTGGTCACCCTCACAGTAAAAATGTATTCCCTGATGGTCAGGCAGAACCTCCTGTGTTTCATTTGTCCTCACTGCCTCTTGTACAGCCACTGGACACCACTAAGGAGACTGGCCCCACATTTTTTAACCATTCTTTCAGGTATTTGTACACATGAGTGTACACACTGATGAGATCCCCCCCTGGGCCATCTCTCCTCTAACCTAAACTATCCCAGTGCTCTCAGCCTTTCCCCATAAGAGGTGTTCCAGTACCTCCACCATCTTTATGGCCCTTTGCTCGTTCTCGCTTCAGTAGCTCTCTCTTACTAAGTAGCCCAGAACTGGACACAGGAATTCCAGATGTGGCCTTATCAGCGCTCAGTCATTTCAGTACATACTAGTACATTTCTTTTTTTTTTTTCCTCCTGAACTTATCTTTTGTAGCACAGCTTCAATGCTTGAGTTCATACTGAATATGGCTGCCTACCTTGACATCAAGAATTACGATCATGTCACTCAAAGGTTAACAACTTCATAAACGTTATGGATATTCAGTATTACTTTCCAAAATTATATTTTTCAAGGAATTTACAAACTTAAGCTATACCACCACAGAGCTTAATTTTTTTCTTTCTTCATGCATATGGAGGAAGAAACTATAACGATTTGCTGTTTTAAATAATCTTTTCCATAAATAGTGAACTTACACACCAGTTTCTTAAGCACAGGAATATCCAGCACTGTTGGCTTTCTGGAGCATCTTTGTCTTCATGGAAAATAAAGACAGTTTGTTCCATAAGCACTTGGGATAAATTAAATGAGAATGGTGGCAAAACTGGTCAAGAGAAAATTTTTTCCATGAAATGATGCTTTTTTTCCTGTTTCTCGTATCACTCCACCAAGAATATATTTTCATTTAAAAAAAAAAAAATGAAGTGTGTTGTACACCAAGCAATGTTACATACATCCATTTTGACACAACCAGAATTTAAATATAATGCAAAATTATGATCATTTTAAAACTCTGGAGTGTTCTAAACTGTAAGTAATAAGTAACTTAAAACGAAACTGAATGCTTTCACTTTTGAACATTATGTAGCACCAAAGCTGACAAAAAAACTTGATGGTTGGCATTTTACCAACGTTTTTGAGGTAGCTGTATCAGGTAAACTGTTTTCTTATTCCTTTGGTTCCTGGCCCCACTAGAAAGAAGCAGCCAAGAACAGGAAAAAAAAAAAACAACACTTTAAAAGTTTAAATAATTCTCATTGTTACTTGATTAGTCGTCTTTGTGATAGGAATGATGGAATGATATTTTTTTCCTTAGCAAGAACAAAAGGGTGAACATGACCTCCTGGAAGAAAGTTCACTGAAATAAATGCTCTAGTTTAGTTTTCATACTTAGCAAAAAAAACCCCAAAATCTGTCTACACACAGTTTTATTGCTTTTCCCTATATATGACATTAATTCATAAATACTAAGATACTAAAGAGGAATAAATCAAATTCTAAGTTGTGAACAAAAACTTATCCATGATGCAGTGGAAGCTTAAGCACCAAGTTTAAAATAATGCCACTAATCTACCCAAAACACAAATAAAATTGATCTCCCTGTCTAACAAGGCAACTACAAGAACATGCCACCTTACTGCCCTGGAATTGGCAGGGATAATAGAGCAAGTTAAAGAGCACCGGTGCGTACATCAGGATGGCATCTTACCTAAATTGTGTCGCTTTGTCTTTGCGTGCTCGTGAATATGTTTCTTTGTAAAACAGCCAAAGAAGACACAGTAGAGGCAAGAGTGGAGTCTGTTCAGGTGGGCACCACACATATGACAAATGCACGACTTGGCCTGAAAGAGAGAAACAGACACGGACGATGAGTGACAGAAACACATCCCCAAGTCCAGCAGAACGGGGCAGATCTAACCATTAGCTTTCCCTTTTACTTGCTGCCTTTTGAATGGGGGAAATGGTTCTGCCCCCATGTGACGAAGCCACCAATTAGACATATTAACGGAGAAAACTCTTTCATTTGTCCAACACACTTCCAAGTCTTGATAGGGAGCAAGTCTTGTCTAAGGATGGACAATAATCAACCCATGTACAACTCTCAGCCTGTTTAATGAACGTTTCATGCCAGGGTAAGGAGGCACTGCTGCTGGAATACACCGTCCTACTACTCCCAGACTCTACCTGGGCATTTCTGTTCCCGTACCAACCAGGTACCAGCAGGATGGAACTGCGTAGCCATTACAGCTTGGCTGCTCAACAGCCCCTTTGCTAAGCTGGTTCAGCTTGGTAACCTGGAAACCGAAGCTACCCTAAAACTAGTCTTTTGTCAGGTTAATAGGTCTGGGGGAAGATGGAGTAGGCTGGGATGAACATCAGATCTCAGGGGAAGCAGATGCCCCACAGGGAGGTTGAAAGGGTGAAGAGGCAGGAGTTTGGGGTGGTGGAACCAGAGCACAAACTCTGCTTTTTCACAGCACTGAGCTCCTCTATCCCCTCAAAAGCTGTAATATAACTTGAACATTAAAACGTTTGCGGGTACATGGCATTTCATTTCTCTGCTGGGAGATTCTGCCTGATTCATTCATTAGATTTCTCCATACCAGCCCACAAAATAGTGGTGCAACATCAAATCCACACCAGTCAGAGTTACAGAAGTCACTTTTGCCACTCTCAGACTGGCTCTGAATCAAGTTTGGAAAGCAATGTGCTGACTGTTACCCAGAACTACCTGGAATGGGGAGGTACATGATGAAAGTTACCATGATTCACTGGAAATTAATAAGCGCGTAAGACTGACACGAGGGTTTGCATTCCTATGATTTGATTCCTAGGATAACAATACATTTTAACAAGCAGGTTTGGAGGAAAAAAAGACAATTAGGAGGTTAAGTAGACTTTTTGACCCTCAATCGTATTTGAAGCCCTCTTTAAGCCAACAACCACCAAACCTTTCTTATAGCATGAAACTCAGGTACTTGAACAAATGTTTTGGAAAATTACCCTGCCTAGTAAGAGAGTTAAGAGAGTTTGAGGGGTAAGTATTTTGCTCAACAACACTGAAACCAATTCAGGTCCAACACCATCCAACTGGAAGGTACAGACAGGAGAAATTCCTCACAGTAAATTCACTTTTCATCTCAGACAACTGCAACTGCATTCAGACACACATTCAAGAGTAACTGAACTTCTGTAACAGATCAGAGCTACAGAAACCACTTACAGAGGAACACCTTACTCTGCAGAGTAATCTGAAAATATTATTCCTTTGCTTGTCAATACAGAAGCACCTTTTTTTTTCATATTAAGAAAATAAAAACCCTACGAGAATCAGAATTACTAAAATACGAAGTTATCATCTAACCCAGGCAGCACATTTCATCAAAAAAGCCCCTCCAATGTTCGTCAGTAATATTTGCCCAATTTGCCACAACTTAAAATTAGTGCTGAATAAATGATGCATGATCCTGTTCTCGTCTGGCATTTTTTCTTTCAGAATACTTATGGCTGTTAAAAAAAATAATCAACGAAGAAGGCTACAGTATGCTCCACTGTGCAATTTATTTTCAAGCTTCTACAAATTAAGACTTAAATCCTGGATCTCACATACTGTGTATTCAAAATTCTCCTAATTTCTGTTAGATGAAAATAGATCACTTGAATCAAACTCCACACACCTACAGAAAGAAATATTTTAAAGTAGGACCAGAAAAAATTCACCACCACCAGCACAATTTCCATCTTTAGAAAAATCCTGCAGAACTGTCAAACCGTTGCCTAACGGTCGCTCTTTGGCTGCAAAAGCTAAATAGGATCAGCCTATCTGTTAAGATTGCTGCTATGACAACTCCAGCAACCAGCTATTTTACTTAGCCAGCTAAAAATAAATCTTTTAGCATTAAATGTATTGTAAACAGATGACATAACAAGCATGTAAAAACCGATCCTTTTAGGCTAAAAGGCAGAAAATTCATAACATGAGAGTTTTTATTTCAATGAAAATTAAGAGAAATAAAAGAATGTAAAAAAAAATATGTGGTAAGTTAAAAGAGAAAAGTTCAATCACTTATTTAAAGGAAGCTATTTTATCCATATTCTCTGTTTGTTCAGTATAGCTCAAGATGTTTTTTCTAAAATTATAAGAAAACAAGGTTAAAAGACAGAGTGAAGAAAGAAATCAATATCAAAAAAACACAGTAGCTAGTCTTAATTAAATTAGCTGTCTCCTTTTCATCTGTCTGTGCTTTTAAACAATTTGCTAAGTTAAAACAAAGCTGCCACCCTCCCACCCCACCCCAAATAATCAAATTACTCTGTTTCGTAATACTCCCACCCTTGCTCACATCTCTTGAGGCTACAGCCTAAGACGAAACAGAATACTGCAAATGAGTAATCAAAATCGGTCGGACCCATAAAGTCACAAGCTTGCTGCAAAACACGACTCAGCTTTTTTAAAATGCGAGTTAGGTCTTGCTTATGGTCCACATGCTTTTGGGAAGTCAAGCAGCATTTCGGCTGCAGAATCAACCTGTCACTTCTCCTTTTCTCTGGTACGTCCTCCCAGATACAAGACCCTTCCTTATCCTAAGACATGAACGTAGAGTCTTCCCTTTCCTCCATACCCTCTCCCATTATTATTCTGCTCCTCCCATCATTTAATTCTGTTCCCTGCTTGCTTCTCTCCTTTAGTCTCCTCACTCTCAATTACTCCACTCGCCAATCTTTTACCCCGTTGTCTCCCCCCACACACTCAGTCCCTCACCTTATGTCCCCAGCCATCTCCCGCCAGTCCATACCGAACCTCTGTCCATCCTCTTTACTTTTGCTTTGATATTCTAACAAAACCGTACACAGAGACTAGAAGAAACCCTGAGCATCTTCCTTCTGGAAGATTATAATCCCTTTTTTTAAGGAAAGAATGGTCCTGCACAATAAGCACAGTGTGTACACACGTACACAGTAACCAACATTTCTGACACAGCTGCAGGAGGGAACAGCATTAGAGATCCCAATTCTCTCTTCAGTGTTTTTTTTCTGCTACTTGCACACCCAGACCCTCAGCAATGGCTCCGTACCTCCTTTAAAGGAGGTTTAAACAGCCCAGCAAATGAGGATGTAACAATTAGTGCAGGACACAAAAGGGAACTGGTTGAAATCACCTGTAACACAAGGCAACAGGGTCCATCTCTAAAAGGCTACCAGCTCTAATACTGCTCATAGCTACGACAGGAGTTAAAAAGAAAGCAGCAGGCATCAGGAGATCAAAAACTAGACTGCTGACACTTCAAGACTTCCCAAATTGTCACAATAGCTTATTATTAGTTTACCATCCTACCATTCGAACAGCAGCAGAGAAAATGAATGCATCCAGCTGGCATTGCTCTACCCCAGCAGCTCCCTGTCCCACAGTTCCCCTCCTGCTCTCCTCTCCTCCACCCACAGCAAGGTGGTCACGCTGGGCACGTAGCACCAGTTGTTTCAACTTTGTATTGGCTCCTCAAATCAATGAACTGCAGTTTCACATGGCAATATGCTATCATCTCTGCAACGCAAACCATGCAGAAAAAGCAAGATGCATGAAATAGACCCTATCTACCGCAAACCGTCCTTCTGTATGTCCAGTTATTCCAGAAGTAGCTTTAGAAGCCCATTTTTTTTATTTAATTGTACATGACAGGAAACCATCTTTAAAAAAAAAAAAAAAAAAAAAACCAAACTTTTCCACTAGGGTACTTAAGGAGTCTTGCCTCTTATGCTCACACCAAATATATCAAAGCTCTTTGAGAAGAGAGCTGTTGTCAGTTACCAGTTTATAAGCCAAAGACCTCCTACCTTTCACAGCCTGCAAACTGCATCCACCACACAGGTTCACGGGAAAAGATGAGCTAGGGAACACTAACAAGACAGTGGGAGGTTTGGAAGGTTAAGAGATCATAAGGAAGCTGTTGCCACATGGTACGTGTTCAGAAGTAACTTAAAACAGCAGATTCTTGAGGTACTCCTAAAGCAAATGCACTGGCTACGGATCCCTTAAGTGTTTGATCACGTATAAATCCTTAACATTAGGAAAGTAAAAATTTCCCAGCACAAATCTACTTCAATTTCCTCAACTTTTAGAGTAAGTTTTTGTGTAAAACAGACATAGCATTTAGATACATCAGAAGCAAGAGGAGAAATCATTTAATGTTCTAATTGTTACCATCATTACTGAAAGTCCGAGTGGTACACTTCCCCTTCCAGCCCCAAATCAAGTCTAATTCTTCAGCAAGAACTTTAATCTCAGACTATACACAGATTAAGGTCTTTGTTGTGCAGCTCTAAACACCTACAGAATACAGGTGTCTGTGGGAAATTCTCCCTCCATGCATAAGTTTGTCACCGTCATCTGCTCTGTTTCCAAGGAGAAGCATTTGTGCTCCAGAAGCATTATTTCAGCTCAGACAAACCATTCCTTACAAGGCAGCACCTAACTGGACTTGAAAGCAGGTGAACTCTGGGCACAAGGAGACACTGAGGAGTCCCACCCACTCATGGCTGTTGAATTTTAAAGTAGGATTTCTGTAAGAAAGTGAGAAACCTATTCCAACATTAACCTTGGTACAACCACCACAGCAGTATTTAGGCAGAAGAAGCTGCAAGTCCTGAAGTCAAGAAGCAAGATTTAGCAATGCTGTGAGATGTCCGGAAGCAGAGTATCTGCAATTCTCAGTACATTCTCTCCTGTTATGACTATGTTTCTACATCCAACTTGCTCTGAGTTAAAACTAGATATTTTGAAATAAATAAATCCTCCAAAGTCCCAATGATGTTTTCACACACTGGTGGGAGAGGAACATAAGAAAAAGCAAGAAAAGGAAGTCCACTTGCCTTAGGAACCCATGACAGCTCCTGCAATATCCTCCTCCTTGAATCCTTACTCTCTTACAGACACGTGAACTAAAGTGAAGAGACCGATTCAAAGTTTACAGTGTTCATTAATTTAACAGTAGAATAGGGGCAAGAAAAAAAAAAAACAAACCCCCAACAAACAGCAAAGTCAGAGACTTTTGACTGAAACTTTTCAGATATGAAGCGCAAATGCCCTCAGTGGGCCACAGACCAGGACATTTAAGAGATATTTAAACATATTCCTCATATCACATATATGATATTCAGAGTTCCTGGTCCTAATATGCACATTTTAGGTAGAGTCAATCCTCTTTGACAATTTTTGCCTCTCCTATTCACCTTGCCACATTTAGACCACAGCCAAGGCACAGACTTTTTATTCTTATCCATCCTTGTTGCAACCAATTCTTGTCCCAATGTGACACAGATACAGCAGTGTACGTTGAGTGACGACCACCATACTTCCCATAGCTTATTTTTTTTTGAAAGAAAAAAAGGACACAATTACAAAAGGTCATATAACCAATCACTGCTTCTTTCTTTGCTGAAGACAGAGACCCTACGGCTGTTCCAACAGCAGCGTTTCTTCTGCCTTGTGGGAGGAGAAAGCCAATATTAAACCACAGCTGACAAGATTTATTACTCTCGAGTACTCTCTGCACTTCAAGAGTAACAAATTTAGGTCAAATCTGCCTTACGACATTTCTATCACTTCTTAGTCTACATTTATTTCAAGATTCCCTGTACCGCTTTCCAAAGGCAGAGGCACTCCACAGACCCATCATCCGTTAGTATAGTGGCTGGGATATTTCCTAAATTTAAATACCTAAAACTTCAAAGGCATGTTCTTACGGTTCAAGAAACAAAAAGAGGGAATTGATTCTACAGTTCTCTGTGGTATGGCATATAAATCACTCCTCCACATGCTGATAGGATGATTCAGAGTTACTCTGAGTCAGCGCACATTTCTGACACATCAGCTTTAAAAAAAAATATTGAAAAATCAACTTAAGGATTGTTCACTCACTTCCTGCAACCAAGTCTTAATTATGCTATTTTCTGATTAGAAATGTCAATTATTTTTTAAAAAGAATATTCCATTAACACTGTAAATTTTGTTTCCAGCCCCACTAAGGTTGGGGCCCTAGTAAAGGTTTTAATAGTACTAGCAAAATTGTGAGCTAGTTACAGATTTCTGTGGTTTGATAAGTGTTCAGGAAATAACCTTAAAAAAAGCCAGGCACAGGTAACTTCTTAAACTTGGTTATTCTAAATGTTTGTTTAGACAGCAGCAGAAAGAGACAGTTAAGTATTTCGGCTCTATTCAACTGCAAACATTAAATCTAAGGTGCTTGCTCTACAGCGGTGTGTTTGTTGGCTCCCATAGTGCCCTCAACTGCGACAGAGAACGTGCCTACCCAGCCTTCCCAGTCTCTGAACAGGACATTTGGCTCTGACCACCTGAGCGCAAGTTTGAAGACAATATCACAATTTATAAATAACGATTAAATAGCCTAAGTTGTTAAATAATGTCACAGTTATTAAACCGAATGTAAATAAAATATACCATTATGACCATCTGAGCAGCTTGCTGTCCTTCTGTAGATTAGATTAATCAACAGCTAATTCCAATGAATCCTACAGAGGAAGCAATTTGAGAAAACTTTTTTTTTTTTAATTTCCAAACTGATAAAAACTTTTCCATTGCACCTTATTCAAGATGCTGCATCCCAGCAAGGGCACAAACTGCCTGTCTTTTGACAAAGCAAAGTAACACGTACATTCAACTTGCCTGTTCCAACCCCAGAATCATTGTAGCTCAATTTAACCCTGATTTTGAAAAAAGATTAGTTGACCAGTAACTACTGCCAGAGAAAAAATGATTAAATATTTTCTGCTATTCAAATTCTGAAGGCAAATTTTCCCCTCTTTTTTTATTTTTTCAGGGTTTTTTCTTCCCCTCCTATCTTCATGGAAGACACACCAGCAGAAGGGAAATGAGACTTGCAATTTTTGAGGCCAGCATCAGAATATTTTGAATGATCTGCTTAATTAGTACTTTTTGGTCTAGAAGTTTTAAAAGCACACTACTCCTATTCCTTTTTCAGTTGTATTTTTTGGTCTTGACAAATTATCTCAATTTCCTCCTCTGGCAACGACAAGCCTCTGCTAAGTGCTCTGTGGTGTTCGGATGCCAGGCTGACAAACTCTCTGGATGCTGGGGAGAATGGGAGTTGATCCTAATTAATAAAGCAGCCTGAGCTACCTTCTGCAGGAGTGATGGCTTGCCACAACAGCAGCATGGCTAACTCACCAGGAACCAAAGCACAGTTGGCCAAGTATTTTGATTGGACCAGGATCCTCATCCAGAGAAATAATAACGGTAAATTGAGTTTAAGAAAAAAAAAAAAAAAGAGAGAGAGAAAAGAAGAAAAAAAAAAAGAAACCAATTAGGATTGTTTCCAGGTCTAGAACAGGTCTTCTCAAATGTAAAATTAACCACAAAAGTCAGTTTGGGAGGCTGACTACTTTATCTTGCGCCTTTGGACATAATAAACAATTATTCCTATTCTCTGCTCAAAGGTTGGGAAGGTGACAGGGGAGGTACCAGCTGTCAAGAGTTAGCTGAACACCAGAAAAATGCTCTATACAAAAGTGAATTGTTAGTAACAAAGAAAGAACAGTGACCCAAAGACACAAGAGGAACACACAGGTAAATTCACAGGGCATAAGCAACACAGAGGGGACGTTTTATAACATAAAAAAAAGAGGCCATCTATAAAAACATCTTCTAGACATGCCAGCTGGAAGCAACAACAGTCAGAATAAGCCTGAAAGGACCAGAAACATCCTTTGAAATAACACTACCCGTTCTCCTTTGGGATGAAAAATCTGGATAAAGTTACCCTAGCAAACTTTCACAACGCAGGTAACGTCCCAGCGTCCACTGATCAATAGGCAGAGCATTCCTTTTCCTTTTCCAAGCTGAACCACAAAACGGGAATGGGTGTTACTGAGCAGTCCTAGAGCACAGCCAGTAGTTACCTTAATAACTCATGTAGCAGTACTCTTCCACTCCTAAATTGGCAGGGGTTCATTCCCTATCACTGTTAAGGAAAATACCGGTAACTTTTCACTAAGAAGCAGTTGGAAAAAGGTCCAGTATAAAATAAGGAGACTCATTGATCTAAACTGAAAGAAGCAAGTTTGAAATAGCTTTGAGTCCATAAGAAAAAAAAAAAAAAGCCTGCGAACAGTTCCATAGAAAAAGCTTTAAAAATGCTTCTATACATACTAAGTGCCAGACAATATAGTAGGTTTTTTTATGACTCCACATGCTTTCCTGAACTCTTGAATGCATTAATTTAGAGAATTGTGTTAAAGACCATTTCCCACTGTGCCCAAATATACTACAGCTGCTTTGAGACTAGTCAAGGGAGAGAGAAATGGAAAGAAAAAAAAAAAAAAAAAAAATCACTGAAAGTTATTTCTGAAGAGACAACCTCCTTTTTCCCCCTCCTTATCCACAAATATTGGATTAATACATACAAAGAATGATCTCTAGGAGTCAGAAAAGCCTTCCTAGACCTTTCTTCCAGAAAGAACCAGACCTCAAGGACAGATACTTTAGATCTCATCTATTAAACTCGATGCAGTAGTTGCCAACATTATACGCTGTTACACACTAGGATTACCCTGTCCTAAAGCGACCTTTCCCATTCCTAAGTGAGCTACTCCAAGTAAGTCATTTTTTCCCAAGGATTCAGAAAAAGAATAATGACTTGCTTTTAATGTGGTGTTTTATTCAATAAGATCAAAGCTCCAATGAGGCTCTGTGCTCAGCAGCAGGATGGAAAACATTAGTAAACTCATCTTGCTTGTCCCCTTCCTACTGGAAGGGGCTGATTTGAACCACTCTGCTTCATCTCACACGATTTGTACCTAATGTATTTTTCCTCAACTAAGACAGGTTTTTTCTTCCACTGGCTCAACTGCTGGTGCCACCATCTCCAAACGAGGGGCAACGACACACATTTAGAGCAATTGCAGCTGTTTGTGCAGTAATCGCACCTTCCTGCTCTAAACCAATTAGACCATGCAGCTGGAGAGTTACTCCTATTGACAATCTGTGCTATCTTAAGCTTGGAGTGCATGCACCCTGAAGGGAATTACAGCTAAAGCTTCAAGACACTGAAGTTGAGGGATTATATGTACAGACAATACTCAGACAAGAGACAACACGCTTTTCTGAATCAACTCTCAAATGAAGACATGTTCTTAAATGAAAACAATGTTGTAGTCAAAAGTCTATCCAAGCTCCAAAACCACAGCTTCGGTTCATGGGCTCTTCGAGAGACAGCAGTGAGAGTCAACCTAAAACTAGAGAGCTTTGATGAAATTAAGGATTGTGTTTGGGTATCAACCAGAGATCTGACTAGTTATCATCTAACCCATACATACAGATTCTTTTCCTGCTCTTCCTAGTCTGAATAATACATTATGCCAAGAGCTGGTCATTAAACCAGATTATTTAAAGCAAAACAAACAAACAACAACAACAAAAAAAACCCAAAACAAACACCACCACAAACCAATTTTTTTTTTTTTAATTTTTGTTCCACACAAAATTCCACAACAGGTAAAAGGCTGAAATGAAACCTGGGAGGGGAGGAAAAAAAAAAAAATAAAAAAAAAAGAGTTGCACAACTTAAAAGAAAGCACAAACTCAGGAAGAAAATAGGAGGATGCTCTAAAGATGCCATTTTGGCTTTCCTATATATAGTCACACTAGTAAAAAAAACTGTATTTCAACAAGAACAAAGCAATTCTCCTAAATTTAAATGCCTATGCTGAAATTGCTTATTTGCTCCTCCTTCAGTAGGTGCTCATCCCCACCACTAGCACTTACAAATCTAAATGATTTCTCAAGTACTCTATAAAAGATGCATTTAAGAGCCTATTGTGTTTTTAAACCATTTAAATAATGGATCTTGTTCAAATTAAATCGCATGTCCTTCTACAGTAAGATTCTTTTAAAAGTGGAAAGCGTATTTGCCTCGTGAAAACGCATAAGCTGCTTAAGGTTCAAATGCAGCTCTTTCCCTGAAATATATATGATGCGTGGATACATTCCGTGTGTTGATTTTTATCTATTTCCTGCAATGCACCACTGCAGTAGCAAATTTCACATGAGAACAAGGGGCTTGCCAATACCGCAGTAGTGTATTCTAACATCTAGTACAAAATCTATTACTTTACCTCACCGTTCCCCCATGTCAGCAAATCGTGGAAATGTTTTTAAACGTCCTATTAGGTAATGTATTGATCTCATCTGTGAGCACGTGATTTGGGAAGCAATTCAAGGAGCAAGCTAAACAAACCTGCCTGATGCTGTGCAGAGAGTCTTATTAAACCCTGCCCAGGCTGCAGAGACCGTATTTTGCCCTGCGCAAAACTAAGAAATCTGATTCTTCATATGAAAACAGGTACGCTCTTGGGAAGCTTGCCATAGTTCTTTGATGGAAATACTCCAGACAGCATCCTTCCAGAAAGAACAAAAAAAAAAAAAAAAAAAAAAGAAATTTCAGGATATGCAGGATCAAAGTCCTAACAAGTCCTACAGCCTCATTTAGAAAAGCACAGATTTTTTAGCTGCTATCTTTTCTTTAACTACTCTAAGATGTCCATAAAAATACGTGGACTTAATTAGTCCACATCAAAGTCAAAGCAATTCTGCTAGTAGGAAAGATGGAAGGGATGATGCTACAGCACAGATTCTCTGTGACATGACTTATTTATGAGACAAATACTCTCAGTAAAAAAAAAAAAGACAACTAGTAGAAAACGAGTAGCAACGGAGTGACGGAGTGCATCTATCAGCAACTACTTGTTTTATTAAAAAATCCCCACACCAATGCCACACTAAATAGGGCAGATCTACTGTTGAGCCTAACCAAAAAGCATTAGGCTGGTAGAAGACATTTCTGTTTTTAAAAGCTTCCTATGAGTTATGCACCATTCTGTCAAGACTAGGAGTAATACATGACATTTTTGTATTTACTGCAGTAAAGCAAGCCAACTACTAGCACAGAAATTAACCCCATTGCTTGCAACTTTTCTGACAATTGTGGGTTTCAATAACGATACAAATAACAAACAAGTAAGACATAGAAGCCAAACTCACTTCTTGCAATAAGAATAAACTTCCTCTTTGTCTAATAGGAGCTGAAGACAACTTCTAGTCCCCTCACAGTGCCTACAAGAAAAACCATTACAAAACAATAAACCAAACTTCCCTTTTGGTTTTACAAGAGCTATACAGAACATTTGCCGATTCTCCTTCCAAAGACCAAATTGCCCAAAGCACCACAAACCATTCCCAAGGAGCACACTCCCCCTTAAAAATGTGCCAGAAAAATGAGCTGATGCCGAAAAGACCATTAACCCATAAATGTTGAAAAGTCTTCACAGAACAAGTGCATCTGCTAAAATTACATCGAGTCTTTCGGAGAAAGTAAGACAGAACATTCACAGGGTCTCAAACAACAGTGTTTTCATTAGCATGAACCATAAAATGGAAATATAATGGACAAACTAGAAATTTTTATTGCCTCGCTCCACTTGTCTATTAAGACATAAGCATCTGAGGACATATTTATGTTCACATAGAGTATTCCTGTACGCATACAGCTAAGCCAACCAGCACATTAGTGCCTCAAACAACCAGAGAACGAAAGTAAATTCTCAATATGCTTGTGCAGAACACGCTGGGAGACCTAGTAAGCTGAAGCTTACTATTTCCTCATACCTCAGTACAAAACAAATTAATAATTCATTTCACTAGAGGAAAATAAGAGGCCTTTCATTCACTGGAAAACTTTCATGTAAACTCGCACACCTAAAGTTCTGAAGACAAGACAGAGGTGGTCAGAACTGCAATTCACCCTTTAGAAGATCTAAGATTTAGAAAGATGAGATATTCTGAACCCTACAGATATGCAAGTCAGGTTAGAAAAACTGTTATCAAAGCAATGTGAATACAAAATACCTTTTGGAAGAGAAAGGAGCTTTGATTTCTCACACTAAAACTCGTAAGACCAATGAAAGCATCTTTAGAAAAAAAAAAGATCTGGGAAATGAACATTTTCATGACAAAAATGTCTTCCTTTATCCATTTAAAGAGTTTGCAAATTGCTGCAGTCCCACAGAATAATCATGATGTGTGCAGGAAGGTGGGCGATAAAGAGTGAGTTAGTGAAGAGATAGTTAGCAAAGAGCATCTGTCTTCTTACATAGGATGTACAGCCAATTATTATGCTTTAACACTTCATGCTGCATTTGGAACATTAACTTGTTTTGCAAAATAAGTTCATTTTACCTACCTCTCAGAGCAATGAATTGGGAGGAGAGGTGCAGTTAAACTGTTACTGTTCTATTCCAAGAACCACCTTGTTAATTATCTCAAAGCCAAACTTCCATTAAGACAGGAAAGAGAATTTTAAATTTGTTACATGTGAAGTATCTCGAATCTTACTTGGATTTTGTGGTTGAAATCTCTATTCCTCCCATACTACAGAACTTCAAATATATACCAGCAACAAATTCAAAAAAAGGACACCGTTTCTTGATGGTTTCAGAGTGCTACTGAGAAGCTGGGGACAGCAACCCTTAGAAATGTTTAATACTGTAAAGGTCACAGTGTCTGTGAGTCACTTTCTGCATTTCCATGACTGATGTCAGGGCTGTTAAAGACGCTACTTAATTTTTTTAATGATGTTTCAGTTATAATGCTGAAACTTTACCCTCAGAAGTGTAGGATGACAGCTTTGCAGCAGAAATTCTCATTTCTTTCTTCGTCCTTGTTTGTTGACTACAGCTGAAGAGATCTCCTTCTCATACTCCGATTATTTTTTTTCCAGCAATATCCAACAACTCAACAATATTTTGTTGGCTTTTTTTGATGTACCAAACAATAGCATTAAGTAAAAATCCCTTCTCACAGATGCCTGTAAGTCATTAATGGATTACGTTTGTTCAGAAGACCTAAACAAATTTCTGAATTGAGATTTTAAAATTTAGCATAGAGAAATTCATCCTTGTGTTTTCAATAGTCTGTTCTTTACGTTACTAAAAGGAGTGCTATTAGGAAAAAAGGTGAGGCTTTTCTATTGAGTCATAGGCAAAAGTTTGCCCTTTTCTAATACTGTAATTACAAACGCAATTATTTGTATCTTTTTGAGCCCTCATCATCAGTAGTTTTGACTTCAGGAAGTTTATTTTGATACTGATCAGGCACAGTTTAATAAACATGAGGCAAACCTGTAAGTGAATGGAGTTGACATCCAGGCCCTAAATCTGTCCACTGACATTTGTGTAAGGAAAAAAAAGTCTAGAGCCGCATTGCAATGCAATTCTCTGAAGGGCAACATCGAGAACCACCAAATAGATTCAATTCCTCATCTCGACCCAGCTCAGACTGCTCGCCTACAATGAATACAAGAACAGGAAAGTGTTTATGTGCAGGTCAGTTGTCACTCACCCTGGCCGCAAAGGGAGATGCTTCTCCTCGTAGCAGCTTTAAAACTACATGAATTCATTAGAAGAAAAATGTTTGTCCTTACTACTGTGAGAATAAACATCTGAACAGAGTATAAGAGAGGTAGTTTTGTTGTTTTTTATTAGAGTTGTGAAGTTTTTTTTATTCGACTCTGAAGCAGTTGCTGCATCTTATTAAAAAAAGTCTCCTCTGGCACATAACAGCAGTGTGGGAAATAGACAGAGCTTTGCATATTTGATTGGTTTAAAAAATTTTCATATTCAGCAATAAAGCCAAAGAAGAGGCAAGTCTACATCTCTTGTCCATGCTTATGATTGCACTGAGTGTGGCAACTGCAGCTGTAAGCCAGGGTCAGGCATGGACAGTGGAGGGGGAGAGGAAAAGGAAGGGTGCACATCCCAAACTGCCCGTAAGAGGGGCTGAGGAGGTGAGAGAAACCGCGCCGGAACCCAAACTCTTGCTGCCACCCACAAGGCCAGCAAGGCAGAAGTAGAGAAACAGCACTACCTAGAAAAGCTCTGAAGATGATGTAGTGCTACCCACGTAGCTCAGGCTCTGCATCACTTTTGAGACCGAAGCCCATGTTACAGTAATGCATTTATTACAGGTATCAGCCGTGGTAAGTCCATCCTCGCCTACAGCCAAGGATGTATGGTCCAACAGTTGATCCAAAAATTGAGACATAAGAACAAAAGAAAAAAAAAACCACAAACATTTTTAAAGCTTCACAAATACAAGCACAATCTTAAAGCAACAATTCCACCATCACTGTTGTAAACTTGTGAACACTGACTATTTTGAAATAGAATTTATATTCCATGCTTCATTTTCTAATGTTTATTCTGTTCATTCATAATTTGGACCAAAGTTGAAAGACACATGGCTGAATTTCAGAGAATCTGAATACTTGGAACTTCTACCAACTTCAGGACTACAGCAACCCTGAAAATTAACCCATGAGTAGACTCCAGCTACTGCTCCATGTTGATGCCATGTATAATCTCCTGCAACAAAAAATACGAAGATTTGACAAGAAGATTTTGTGCTGACCAGCCAGACCTTGCTCTCTTCACTCGTCTTCTGTGTTTATGAATAGAGAGGAAGCACTAAACCCTCAACTCAACACAAACATTCCCTTCAACAAAGGCTGATCCCTTTAGTTTAGCACCATTTAAACGCCACCAGCATTATTTCCACATCTTCCTTTTTAGTAGGCTGCTTGTTTACATAATGCTGCACATTGAAAACAAAAATTAGTAGATTATAGTGTTTGGTTTCATTTATGGACATTGTGCTTGGTTTGTCATTTAATGCAAAAAGTGTTAGTTTAGTTTAAAACGTGGATATAAAAATCAGTTAAGACAAAACAAATACAGACTGCAGCAGCCAGCTGGGCTCAATGGCAAGGAAAGCTTATTAGGCAAAGCACACGCTTTTTAGCTAGAACACACCTCTGCATTCCAAAAAGAAATCCCAGCAGGACAGCAACTTTTCACAACACGGGGATAAGAAAAGCAAGCAGAAAAATTCCCAGGTTGTTAATTACAGCAAAGGTCTATTTCATAGTATCAACAACAGATCTTTCTCCCTATTTTCCTTGCTTGTCAAAGGACAAAATAAACCAAAACCAAGACACCTCCGCTTTTGCCATTTTACTAGCCATTTTTTAAAGAGAAGCCTGTCTCTAGAAAAGCTTCACCTATCCCTCTACTGTTCCAAAAGATGATGTTGGAAGGGCTGCAGAAGAAAAGGTGAAAATACAATTAAGTGCGGTTAACGTTACTTTCAGAACCTAAAACATCCCCGTCTTCCTCGGTATCAAGCAGGAAAGCATATCCAGAGCTGTAAGCATTATACAACCTGTCTGTGCAAACACAGGCTTCTTCCAAATTAATTAGGTTTCATAAAATTCTAATGCCTCTATTAAAATATGAAAGATGGAAGAGGACAACAACATTTCAGCCAAAGCACTACCCAATTCTCAAGAGATAAAAACCCACCCACCTTTATGCTACTGAATACAGCAAATGCTGAGCCTCCTTCAAAGTACCTTCAGAAGAGTGGGAAAAGTACAAAAAACAAACTATCCCCAACAAGCCAAAAACTATAATAACAGCTCAACACTTTTATGGAGTAAAGAGTTATCTTACAAAGCAACTGGGGAGTTCTGAGAACCACTTCTGGTAGCCAGCTCCAAACAATTGCTAGTGACCTCTTAAAAGGAGCACAGCTTTTACTTACATAAATTGAAAAGCTGATGTGAACAACTTTAAAAAACCCTAAAGCTATTCTAGGTCTTGAAACTATTCAGAGTTCTGCGGAAGAGGAACTGTCAAGTGCATCTTTTTGATGGTACTTCCGAACTCGTAATACACAGGTTGCTTCCCATTCTCACAACAGAATGCTCTTTAAATTAAAATACTAGAACTCAAGTTACAAGACAGCAAAGAAAAAAGGTGCTGAAGAACATCTAATAACTATATCCAAAACAAAAAATGCTTATAAATCTCAGCAAAAGACAAAGACCTGATTTTAAAAAGAAACACAAATGGATTCACTTTCAGCAGTTTTAATTACTGCCATTATATATGTCAGATCAGTGGAAGCGTTCAAACACAATACTCTCACCTTTCAGATGCTCTACTGTTATGCCTGAGACCTCTAAGCAAGAAAAAGTAATATGCTACATAATACGTAACATTTTCCACTTATTTTTTGGTGAAAACATTAAGATTTCCATTAAAGATTGAATTTTGTCCACTGCCAGAGAGCTAGAAGAACAGTACTTTGATGCAGAAGACAATTTGCCTGTCAAAGTTAATAAATTACTCCAATTATTCTTTGATTAATCACACAGAAATTAAGTATGCAGAGAACAACTTCTCAAAAACAGAGGAAATTTTTCAGAAAGTTTGTAGGCAAGTTCAAGTGTTTTTCATCAGTACTGTGAAACCATGCCTGGGCATTTCCTTCTCAATAATGAAATAATTCTTGGAATTAAAGCTCCAAAAGACTTAATCGGAGCAGGATTTCCTGACATCCCATCTCGGATAATCAAGGGATGGCAGTGGTAACTGATGAGGGAAATGGGGGAACAGCACTGCCTACATGTGTTTAGCCCAAGATCTGCACTAGGACTCCCCAGTTCACCAATCCCAGGTAAAACTTAGCTCCTAAGAAAAATGAAGAGAAGATTTATCAAACAGACTCATACTCCACATCACCCTTTGGACAAGTGTTTTTGCACAGCAAACTCATCACTATAGTTTTGCTAGAGAAAAATTAAATGACGACAGTAAAAAGAGACAGGAGAAAAAGATTCACGCAGCAGATGGGTCTGTAATGCTATGGAGAAAGGGGGAAAACAGAACTCTAGTGAAAGTGACAATTTCTTAGGTATCACTGTTGCTGGCAACTCCTTTAGCACTTGGGACAAGAAACATAAATATATATAAATGCTGTTCTGTGCAGTGTCCAACAACTGGAACACGTAAATAACAACATTTATTGCAGCTAGAAGTTCATTTCACCATTCATGTAAAGATTCATCTTCCGTTTTATACAAGACATACAGCTTGTCCTCCAAACTTTATACTATTTCATAAAAACAAANTTTTATACAAGACATACAGCTTGTCCTCCAAACTTTATACTATTTCATAAAAACAAAGACAGTAACCACTCCAAATAACATTGATGATAACAAGTAAGCAGGAATAGCTATTTGTAAATATCCCTTCAAATTCTGTAAACCAGCTCAGCTCTTATGTTTCAAGAATAAAAGATATTATTTTCCTCTCTGTATCTTGCAAAACAGGAATATTGCAAACAAGATCAAAACTGTTTCAAGCTGCTTCATTCACATCTCCCTTTTCTTCCACCGGCTCTTAGGGAACTTTGGCTGTCCCATGTATGACTCTTCCTCATCAAAAGAAAATACAATTTACGTACATCTATAAAGACATATGTTTAAGTTAAAGGAAGCGTAACCATTCTACATAGAAGAAAGAAAAGAGCATTTGAATATCAATTTCCTACAAAGATGGTTTCAGAAAGTATTTTATGTACTCTTGAGTATATATTGAGCTCCAGGAAGCCACTGCACATTTCCAATTCAAAAATAGTATCTAAACACAGGTATAGTTTGTATGATGGGAAAAGATATGTTTTTTTAGAGGCCTTGCTCTATTTACGTCTATTTATATTAACACCATAGATGTTCAGTAGCCAGCATCACACTTGGACAGAAACACTGTGGTTTCTCTAAGAGTAGAGAGACCTTTAAAAGAGATAAATGCACAAGGAGAAACTACAAGACTTTCATCAGCCAGAGGGCGTTCTGGAGCACCTGCACCTGACAAATTAGTAGCATGTGGCATTTTAGTTAATATCAGTGCCTGCAGAAGATCCTTGGGAGAAGAGATGATCGTCTGCTCACGCATCACAGGTAGTCGCCAGCAACTACTCATGGCCACCCCATCGATTCATTCAGACACAACAGTCAGAGCTACAGCTACTGTCACATTTGTCAAACATAAAAAGACATAACTTGGATTCTATCTGACATTAGCAAATACTGGGCCCACAGCATGCCCATTAACGCTAATAATTAAGATAAGTAGCGCTTCATTTACAGAAAGAGCATCTGTACAATAAAGCTGCAGACTGCTTTCAGGAAAAAAATACTCAGATATAATTTACAGTTTGTCTTATCAGAAGAGTTTAAGGGTACTTGGATACACGTGCATTTTCATGTAAAGCAGAACACAGAAGAGACAACTTCAGTTGTACAAATATAACAAACGTGTGATTTAAATAATCTATTTACAAAGCAAAAAATCATAGCTCTGGGGACTCCCAGCTAAAAAAAAAAGACAACTCAAAATTTGAACATGTGCTGGTAGAAAAAATTGCTTTTTAACTCCTATGGCAAACATGATTGAGCTATCTGCAGACAGCAATTGTGACAAAATCAAATCATCTTTTTTTGATCATCCAAACAAAGGTTGGGTGTCGCTGGCATCTACAAAGGCAGACTGGGCCAGTCAGTGACCTCATAATTCTGTTCAATGAAATCTCACTTTAACACAGCTGCCATGATTCAAACAAGCTTCAAGAAGTTTCCTCTCTGCCAGTTGAGCTCCCGTGGTCTGTCTAAGGATGAAGCAGAACCCACTGTTCCTCAGGACACTCCTCGAGGGCAGCAGAGCTTTCTTAGGGCAGTGAAGGAAATACCTGCTTGAGTCTGAAGACAGGACAGGAAAGCAATATCCAAGCACCCTTCCAAGTACAGCTTCAGATCCGAAATAATGCTCCAAAACAGATGGGAAAAGAAGGCTCTAACATTCACGTGCCATTTTCTACCATGTCTATGGTAGAAAATACTGACACCTTGGTGATAATCCTAAAACACAGGGCTCATGCACGTGTGGAGTTAGTTAACATCAACATCAGTGTAACTATTCTGTGTACCAATGTAAAACCCACCTGCAGTGTGAGATTTTATTAAAAGATTTAATTGAGAAACAGACAAAGCTAGATCACCAGATCTTTTAAATTCCCAAAGAAAAAGCATAAATTTCCAAAATGAGATAAATGGGAAACAAAAAAGAAAGTGATGCATGTGATTTAGCTGTGCTGCTCTGACAAAACACAGCAGACCCTGAATCCTCTTTAATTGATCGTTAAATTAGTGAACCTGATCCTTAAAAAGGCAGAGAAGAAAGAGATTCTGTACTATACGGGATACCACACACCTTGAATTATCTCATATTACCATTCTCCACTTTCCCTTCCCAAGGTTAAACAAATTACCATTGACTACGTATGTGTGTTTCTTTAATATATATATACACACACAAAAAAAAACCCCTAATAAAAAGTAAAAAATCCATGCTAATACTATTCTGTGCAAGTACATAAAGTATTAAAACTTCAGAATTCAAACTGAAACTTTAAAAAGTTAATATTTGGAAACACATTTATATTGGCTGAGCTCTGCCCAACAGCAACATCAAAAAAAGAAATATATAAGAGTTCCTACAGGCTTCTGAATACCAAAACACATTTTCTCATCACACAGTTCTGGTCTCTCACGATACGAGACAAAGTTTAATAGAAGTCTTCCATGAGACACTGGGATTGAAAGGAGAAATTAATTTAAAAACTATTTACAGTAATTATTTGTGTTTTACCAAATCCACACAGATGAAGTCACAGTATGATTAATACTACTCCAATAGAAGTGACTGTTCACTGTACCAGTACTTAATAACTGAACATAGACTGACTCCAACAACCCAACTGACATTTTTCTTCTTTTATGGTGAAGGTAACAGTGTTGAAAAGGGGAAAGCTTTACCCTATACCAGCCTTTTCATCCATTTTTGGACTTTTTAAAAATTAGTGACCTACAGATACATCTACATATAAAACACCAATTCCATGCGAGACACTGCCTGATAGAGGAGACAGAATGGTGCAAATGTTTAATGAAGCACAGACTTAAGAAAGAACCAACCACACACTTGAAACAGAGACTACGCTAGCAAAACTAATAAAATTAATCCTTTGTTTGTTAATCATACATGAATTACAATTACAGTTTTATTGCTCTGTATTTTGTTCGAATATACCCCAGTGTACCTTGGCACAAATCTATGCTGCAAAAATCAGCAGAGTAATTAGAAACACTGTAGAAAATTAGTGCATTGAGTAGTATTTCCATAATTCCTCCTAAGAAATTATTAACAGACATTAGATATTCTGAGCAGTGCTATTGAGTACAGTCTTATTTGGTTTTCCAATTAAAAAAAAAAGTTATCATTTCCAACTAGCTTCCCATCAGCCAATATAACATCACTTCAAGATTCTCTCTAAAAACAAGGAATGATAGTGAATCAAGAAATCTTGATTCTACAGCACAAAAGTGAAAGGTTCTTGGTTTTCAGACTGGTAGAAAAACTTTCTTTTGTTAAGTGGTTTTAAATTTGAATTTCAACACATGCATGCACCAACGGAGAAAGTTGTTACGTTTAACATGCAACTACACAGACTGCACAGAATTTAAGCATCTAAAAGAAAGACAAAACAAAGCAAGAAGGTCCATCCATATGAAAAAAATCTGTGCTCATGCAAACGGGGAGGTTAAGTCTACGCAATAATTTCTGCTGACATTATTACATCCTTTGGGGAAGTGAAACTTGGCCAACAGTGTCTGAGCCAAGGCCTCACGTTAGCAATCATGTATGAGAGAACACATTGATAGGATGGACAGAATGAGCTAAAAAACACGCTGACAGAATCAAGCCAAAAATCATATTCCACTTTTCAGATAGAGGAATAGTTACAGCGGAACGGCACCCTGGCTTGTTCTATGCTGCTCAAGTTAACTCCCTGGTGTATCCTCACCACTTGCCCTTACCCTTCAAAGGTTTCCTGAACCATCCATTTATGACACTCTCTTCCCCAACATCTCCCCACCCAAAAGAGACTTTGCTTCCAATGGTTATCAAACACTGGAACAGGCTGCTCAGGGAAGTTATGGAATCACCACCCCAGGGGTATTTAAAAGACAGGTAGATCTGGTGCTGAGGGACACGGCTTAGTGGTGGACTTGGCAGTGTTAGGTTGATGGTTGGACTCAATGATCTTCTTAAAGTTCCCTTCCCACCTAGACAATTCTATGATTCCCTCACTTTGTATTAAATGTTGTATGGGCTTCCATCACTCATTGTTTTCAGTTTACTTACTTTCCATACAGAAACTGAAAAGGTTTTTTTGTTGTGCTAGACTGTAATAATTTGCATCAAGTGCATATAAAGGGAAGACTGAATTGCAGAGAAGCCTGAACAAGACAAAGAAGAGATGGCACGGGTTCTGTGTGTCCTGCCTTCCCTTCTGAATTTCAGTTCTCTCCCCAAACCACTGTGGATGGTTTGCTGGTATCCACAGCTTCCCCTTAAGTCAGGAAACCATATGATGCAATCTCAAATTTTACCTCATTGCATTCCAACGAGGAAACGTCATCAGAAGGTAGAACTGCACAAGATCTGCCCTAAAGCTGCAAGTCACTGAGGTCTGAAATCGATCAGTTCAAGCAAACAGATAAGCTTAATGCTTCTTGTCTCCCAGCTGAACAATTGAATTCGGGATGGGGAAACAGCTGCTTTGGACTTGAAGATCTGAAACTGCAGTCTCACCGGGAAAGAGAGAACTTGGTATTCATCATTATTTGCTTTCCTTGTTCTTCCCCATGCTACAGGAACTTTAACAGTTTTCAGAAACTCTTAATATTTATTGCTCCCAGCATACTAACAAATATTCTTTGGCAGATAAGGCATGCTTTTTAGTGTGCTCTTCTGTTCATCTAGCTTGTCCCTGTTTCTGAAACTAAGACAGACTTACCAACACTTTCTGCTGGTTAGAGCATTAGCTGGTATACTAACAGCTCATTAGAGCTCCAGACCCCTTACCAAAGTTAACATAATAGCAGATGTTTGCGCATGCTTGGCAGTGCTAAAAAAAAATAATAAATAACTGTATTTGCTATTAAAAATAACCCCACTGCAATATGAATTTTGATAAGAACAGAGAACTCACCTGGCAACTTGTTCTAAACAAATCCTTGTTCCTGCACTCAAAGAAATGGTACCAGTAATAAATTCAACATATATAATGCACGTGGCAAGAGAGAATCAGCCACAATCTATCATTCACTCAGACATGTTGGTGGAGACCTAAAACATGACAGAGAACTCAACCTTTCTTTCTTCAGCTCCGAAGAGCTGCATAGGCTAACCCAGCAGCTGGATAAAGTTGTCTGCACTCTTAAAGCCCCTGTATACAGAAAAATGAAAGGCTAATACATATGCACAAACCACAGCATTGGGATGGGGGTGACAAGGGAAAACACAGGAGTGAGGGAGAAAGTGAATTCACTAAGTCTTCTACCTGAGCAAAAACCAGAACTGCCTTGGCATACTTCACTTGAAAAACCAGTTAAGAGCTTGAAGCAAAACCAGGGGATTCTTGAGGAAAGTATTACAATTGCAAATCACCGGTAATTTCACATAGAGTAGAGCAAAAGTATTGCATGAGATCCCATACAGATTTCTAGTTCTGATCTCTGGCTCCTATGGTTATCTTTTGTGACAAACACATAGTCTTTACACCTTACAGCAGGATTAAAAAAGAATTTGAGAGTCCTGCTTCAGGCCTTCTTGAGAACACCTCAAGTTGCTTAAAAACTATTCCTGCCAAGTAAATAGGTGGTTTACTCAAGTCTAAGAGAAGTCCTTCTTAGTTCTGATTTTCAAGATACTGTTTCCCATAATCTGGTAGTGCAAATAATTAAGGCACAAAGAATGAACCGTAGGGAAGGCTGCACAGCATACATAATTTGGGTGATACTCGAGCAAACTTTCCTACACTACATTTTTGCCTGGATCTTGACCTATGGGAACACATTCACAATAATGTAACTTCTGTGGCAGCTTCTCTTAAAATACGAGGGGATAAAGTTATTGGTGATACAATGCCTTGCTACTGGACATTATGAGATTTACACTGGAAAGACACTGGGACACACGTATTAGCAAGTTAATGTCTGACTAAACAACCAGGAAATCTCACTTCCCTGGTAATCAAACACCACCATACACAAAATGTAGGTTTTTTTCAGAAGCTATTCATGAAATAGCTTACATTTTTCTACAGCATATATGTGAGGGCAAATGTTAAGTTGTTCTGGGGGATCTCAGATCCCGTATCAAAAAGCCACCAACTTTCCTCTTCAGAGCTCTACAACATCTCAGAGACAGAACAGCTACTGATGTAGGGGCTCATAGAAGCCTTCAAAGGGACAGATGTGACCAAATAAGAGTGGTGACCGTACTCTGATCTGGCTTACGGTACCCTCTTCCAGTGAGCCCAAACAACAAGCAGTTTCTAAGTTACAGCCATAAATTCCAGGAACAGAATATGTATCGTTGGGCACTTAGAGCAGCATAGAATAAAAATTCCAAGTGAGGTAAAACAAGAATGAACGATCTAACCTCACTAAAGCAGTTGTAACTAAACCAAGCAGCATCTTACAGAACAGTGCTGGCCATTATCAAATAACAGTTTCTCCTTCTTTTAAAAGACTGTAAGGACACAGATGGCAGAAGTAGTTACAGTTCTCCAGAATAAAGCCAGTCTAGTCATTAGCACATGTTCTTAAAGAAAACATAAAACTTCCACGACACTCAACTATTGCAGAGAACCAAACCAGCAAGGGGGACACTGTTTAATTCCTTTTTTAATTACCCTCACCCTACCTTAAAAACCTTCCTTCCTTTTTAACCTGAACACAAGCACTTCTCCAGAAGTGAAACCAGAAGAATTAGCCCTGATCTACCTCTTTACTAGTGCTCCACAGGAATGTGTTTCACTATATAATAGCTTTTCCTCCCTGAAGTCAGAACAGTCGTAAAAAAGGGGGAGGGGAGGTTGATTGCACTAGTTCTACAGCATCTGGCTATGCAATAAGACTCTTGAAATAATTTTCTCTAGTGTAGCATATAGCCAACAAATCTGGCAAGAAGCAACTTTAAGCATGTGTTGCTGTGACAGCAATGAATTATCACCCCAGTCTGCAGCAAGATTAACACTTAGAACCTTGGCATGAAGAGCAGTCTGCACAGACAGCGTGTCAGGAGCAGTGCTCCACCATCAGACTTGAAAGGGTGGGCTCACGTTAAGAAATTAAGAGCATAAAGATGCAGACATTTGCCTAAACTGTAAACAAACAGATAATTTCTTGGGGGGGTGGGGAGGGAAGCAGCGTACACCCAAAGAAGTAGGAACACCCAGGGAAACTCAAGGTATGTAAGATAAAAGAGAAGCCACCACCGAAAACGCGGTATTGCCTATGATGGAGGATGTGCTCCAAAAAACAGTTATAGAACAGAAACAAAAATTAGAAAACAGCTCACCAGATTTCTCCTGCTTAATACCAAAATATTAAAGCATCCAGTCAAACCAACCTGACATGAAAGAAGCTACTCTGAAAGCTATGGGCAAATTGTAGAAAAAAAACAATCACTGAGTCCCACTTAGGACGTTGCTCACAGCAAGCTGCAGAGTTTATCAAATCTTTTGTGTTTTCCAACACTACACGCCATTACCTGTCAGTTAAGTGCAGATTCAAAACCAGCTTTGGTGTCACTGGAAGGTCAGTGACACAACATCAAAACCCACTCTACTAAGGTGTCCGGTTTGGCAGATTCAGGGTCATCCATTCCACTTTTCCAGCTAACTCGCCACAAAGAGAAGAAATCTGAAAACAAAACTCCTCACCACAAGTTTCTTAATACAGAAGTTACGCAGGGAAGTGAAGAAACCCATGAAGCCGAATAAAACGTGGTGGAATCTCCTTCCTGGTTGAACACTCACCATATGTAAACCACCTTTTGCTTTGCAGAAGTGATAGGACTATAAACCATGACTTTTTCTCTTTGGTCGGGTTTGCTATATAGAGGCAGTAAGGAGATTCCACCAATCATCAGCATCACCTCTAATGCAACTTTACTTTGCTTCATGAACCAGAAGAACTGTATAATATTAATGCTGATAGAATTGATTTCACAGATTATGTGTTCTACTTCCAAGATGTTAACTTGAAGGAAATACTTTAACAATTTAAGTAGTGGGACCTGAAGCCTGTGAATAGGTGAGGGTTAAGCGATTCAGCACTGAGGAAAACCAGGACAAAAGGATTTAATCTCTTAAAAAAAAAAAAAAAAAAAAAAAAAAGATAGCCAATTCGCAAACTATTAGTAGTAGCTGGATATAAAGTATGATTGCAGTGACAGGAAGAGTCTAACGGGCATCACAATCAGCATGTTTTTACATAGAACACAGCTTTCTGCATGACAAAAGGAAAAATCTTACAGTTTCCTTGAAAAGCTTTATTTCAAACACATACCTGTAAGTAGATATTGCATAGCTCCAAACTCTCAAATATGACAGCATGAGAGAGAATTAAAAGAACAATGTGTGTTGAGAATTTTGTAAGGAAGTGATTACAACTCACCTACTATCCTGCTAGGAAATTAGATCCAATTGCCTGAGATTAGAAGCTTCTCTAAGTAAAGAAGCGGGAAGCGTCGTCTAGCGAAGAGGAGTAAACACTGAGTTGACGTAGATCCTGTAACTGAAGTCGGTTTGGAAAAATCTACTTTGGAAAGAAATCAGGGAGGTGAGTCTAAAACTTTTTAATACTGAGTTGTAATGATGAAATGAATGCTTCATTGCCAATTGGTTGGAAGACCAATCTTCATCCAAGGAGCACAGTTTAACGTGAAGTGTCCATAGACCGGACTCCAGGCTTCCTGGGGCAAAGTGCTACCACTTAAGCTCCACTTGACTGCTCTAAAAACACTAATTAACTCATACTATTCATAGATATCACACTTACTGCTGCCATCTATGATTGATTGCTCAGGAAAAACAAACAACGAAAACAAATCAATCCTAACGAAAACACATCATCCTCCAACTTCCATGAAACTACAATAGCATAAAGGACAAAGTTCTGGTTTTAATTCCCCCAGAGCAGCTTGCAAGTTATTTCTCACCATACTTTTCTTCCAAGTTCAAGCTACTGTATCTTGTCATGATAGACATAGCCTTAAATCACTCATCTTTGCTAACAGAGACAAAACGATGACTCCCAAAACTACATAATGTCCTACCGGATCACAAAAATATCAGCATTCTGTTTTCAAGACCAAAAATAGATACCAGTTAGGTTGGAACATGAGAGCCACTGCTCTCTGTGGTCCATTCTCCTAGTTCACTCCTCCAGCACGATTACCCTTGGAGCAAGGAAGACACTGGGCACATCCTCCTCTGCTTATGTATTCCCACTAGTATCCACAGAGTTCTGGATGTTCTAGAGTTCTCAGAAGGGCCTTTTAACATACTATCATGTTGAGTTTATTAGCTTATTTAAATCAGACACTTGAAATATCAGACCAAAATAGGCTTATGTGCCTCAGTTGGGTTTTTTTTTTTCAGCTACAGTTCAGCATGTTGGGTTATATCAACTATCTGTGCAGCAAATGCCACCAGAGTAAAATCCAGGCTTGACAGCTATTTCGGGCGGCTGGATTAGAAGTGTTAGCTGCATTAATGGGGCAACGAGAACAAAGTCTTTCGTGGCAAGAGAGCGATGAAACACCAGGTAAGTAGGTGTACCACAGATCCTCTAGAAAATATCTACTGTTTGAGCAACCATCCATTAATACCATTTATCAAGGAGTTTCACCCATTTACTGTTGTCACCTCCACAGGATGTATATTTTCAAGCACAAGTTTTTCAAGGAACATCTTCTACACATGGGGCTATTCTGGTGCTGCTGGAAGCCAACTCTATCCCTAAACTTGTTCTTGAATACCAGGTTAAGGAGCACCAGCAGGCCTACCTGAACACACCCCAGTTATACCAACAACAGACTTCATCGGTACTCTAAGAAATAAATTTCTTTCAGTAAAAACTATAAAGTCAGCTCACCTTTCATTTTGAGCCTTTTTAAAGCTGTCATACTCGGGAAGTAAAATGAAGGGCTTGGGATTCTGCTTTATTTTAATAAAAGAACAAAGAAAAGCCATCAGCATTACCAAGCTTTTTCTTGTTTGGATATCTTACAGATAACAGCACTTTTCAGTAGCCAAGGGGAAAAAAACCAACCCAGAATAACACACAAGGAAACACCACACTTGCTCAACATTAAGACAGATTTTTAATTTTTTTTTTCAATCCAATGGAATTTAACATTTCATAGACACCATACAGAAGCATAAAATTAGGAAAAAGGAGATACTAACACACTCAAAATGTTTCATGAGCTGAATCCTGCGTTAGGCATATCCTCAAAAGAGACCCACACACCCCTAGTCCAGTCCTTTCCATGGCTGCACCAGTACAAGAGTAACTGAGTACCAGCAGGACCACATGCCCGAGGATGGGGCTGCAGAGGCAGCACCTCTCCCCGACACTAGGCAGCATTTTACTGGAGTGCTGCTATTCTCCTGCCGTCTCCATCTGGCACACCAGTCCCGCAGGGCTCCAGCCAGCTGGCACGGCTCACAACAGCCTTGGGGCTGCTCTAGACTACACAAGGGAGAGGGCCAGAGGAAAACCAGTACCGTAAAGAGCTAATTTACAATCCCATTATCCCATCATCCTCATGAGCATGATCTATCCGCATGCCCCGTGGACCAGATGCTTTAAACTAACCAAAAAAAAAAAAAAGTTACAACATCTTAACAGAGTTTGATTATAAAAGAAACCTTAACTTAGAGAGAGGCCTGTTTTAAAGAGGGAAACAAGTGGCTCATAACTTGATTACTTAGAAAAAACACTATTCATTTCATTAAATTAAATGCAATATGAAAAGTGGATTTTCTGTAATAGCTGATCACAGATTACAGGCATTCTACACTCCCTGGCTCATTTATTTTTCACAGGGAAGCTGGAGTAGAAGCAAGTTATTTGCATACAGGAATACATTCTAGTGACTGCAAACCAGAAGACAAGTCTCATGTAACAGGCTCAGCACACACTGGTACCTCTGTGAAAGGTTACTTCACAGAACCTTTCAAACGAAGTTTGTACTAACCCCACTTTACAGAAGAAACCACTAGTACGTGGAGAACGTTCAGACGCAGTCAACCTGTCAGTGATTGACCAGGGGACGGCAGCGGTTGTTGCTCAAACTGCCACGTGCAGCCTCTAAGCGTCACCGCTCGGGTCCTCTCCCGTCACCCAGCCGCTCCTCCCCTCGAGCCGCCAACGCTACAGCTGTTTGTTCAACCCTACATCGACAAAACATACAGCCAATTCAGGTGAAATATTATTAAGAGGAGAAAGGGTGGGTTTGGTTTTTTTCATCCTTATCTGTTCTTTCTGGTTCCCAACACAATCGCACCAACACGATGCAGCAAATTGTATGACAACAAGAACACAAGAGCTGGTCACTCCTCAGACTGCTAAGACACACACACAGCATTAAGAGCTGGATTTCATGTTCCCCACTCACTAGTCTTTGGTGATAATCCACAGAGCAGTCCAAATGTCACATCTCTTGCTCTCCTCTGGTAAATCATGTATTGCCCTGTCCTATATGGACCCTGGAGGGTTGGACTAGATGATTTCCAGAGGTCCCTTCCAACCCCATATCATCCTGTAATTCTCTACCCAAACCATTTGTCAATTCCATCATACCCTTGTGTCTCACTAGAACCCACATATATAAATAGTTTTTAGGTTTTAATTCAAGCTTTTAAAATTTGTCAGATTTGCTAATTCAACGCCTTCCTCTTAGTGCCATTTGCTTGTGTTCTTTTTAGCAATGGTTAAAGCAACTTGTCTGCAAAACAGTTTCAACCAACAGGTACAACGTGCTTACAGAATTAAATTGCTTGTTTTATAAATAATTGCTATAATAAAGCAATTCTTCAGGTTATCACTGAACTGGAGTCGTGTTTTTCTACAGTCAGACTTTTGCAGTACGCCCAAGACAGAAAAAAACCCTCCACTTCCTACTGCCTGAGATCTTTCAATAAGGGCCTGAAAACTTGCATTCCAATTACGAGATGTCCCTGTGACCTCAGACATACCAGGCTCTCTCCCCTCAAGTCTCCTTGTTTGTAAAATACTTAACCAGAGGGACGACCAGAAGATTTACTTTGCGTCGTAAAGCAATTTCTCTAATGCTCCGTGAATAGTTTTCATTTTCGCGCTTGGCACTGTTTCACAGGCATACAGTGATACACTCTGTAGAATTACGAACTTTGGTACCACTCCAGTGCACTTTGTGATTTAGCAAACAAGCTGAATGACAAGCCCCCGATTAGCAAATAAGTGATCGAGAGCAACTCTTCTGCCTGTGCAAGTTTGAGTCAGTTCTGGTAACTGAATCGATGCTAAAAAAAATTACAATGAGATGAAGAAAAGAGATTGAACTTATTGGGGCAACTCTGGAACTCACACGCCAAGAAAAGTTATAAGCAGCAGAATGACTATGTGACAAGAAAACACATCACTAAGGGTAGTAATATAAAGTTATGCCGGACAAAGTGTAAGATCAATTTCCTCAGGGAACAGCCTCATAATGACAGACGAGAGCCTTGTTCCTCTTTCTGCACAGAAGTGCAATAACTCTTGAAACCCTTTTCACTGCTTTCCTCATTCTGTTCTCCACGTCACTGCTAAGATTGTCCCACAACCAAAGCCACAAAACATAGTCACGAATGACCGAAGAACAGAGTGTTGACCATGCAGACAAACATACCCAAGAATACGTTTTTTAGGAGGGGTGGGATGCTTGCTCAGAGAGCATAACAGAAGTCGGCAACGTACAAAAAAAATACCAGATGATATGAGAATTCCACCCTGGTCACTAGCAGGACAGAGATCCAGTTGAAGAGCAAAACTGGGCGGTAATATGAAGATAATGAAGCACAGCAAAGAAAAACATAAAACCTTAAGACAAATTTTGCATTTGTCACCAGAGGGCACAGGGTCACAAAACCTCACCTAACATAAACGAGGTACTGAAATCAGTCAGCTATCTCAGCTGTCTTCACTTATGAAGTCCTCATACATCTGTTGTGCAATAAATCTTACCTTTATTTACCAAGTATATTCTAAAGAATGTCCCTTAAAATCTGACTTGCATGCAATAACAAGTCTGAATGCACAGGATAGAACACCAAATTAGAATTAGACATTTGTGAAATTAAAATTAGACTTTGGGAAATAACATTAGGTGGTTTGGAGACACAAGGAGGGGAAGATTCACCTTTTTTTTTTAAAAACAGAAATTACTGGGAGAATGGGTGAGAAAAAGCAAAAATCAAGGTTGTAACTGCTGTTTTCTCTCCTTGCGCTGACACACACTGAAGTAATAGAATTCAAGTCTGTACATTATGCAAAACAAACGCAAAACATACATATAAAAGCCCTGGCAGTAAATTCAGTAAGATGGATCCAAAGCCAAATCCTATTTTAAAAAGACTCCCTGGATGCGTGAACTTCTGAGTGACAAGCGAGGCAATCACCACAAACGGAACTCATTGCCATCGGTGTTTGATACTCTGTGAGCCCCATCGCTGTACTATACTCAAATACTACACGGTCCTTCATGCATTTAGGCAAAAATAAAGTTATTACTAATCTTCTAATTTCTACTCTTTGGATTTATACATACTACTTTTTAAATTGTGGATTAACATACATATATATATGGATGAAAACATCTTGGTTTAATATACTAGGGCAAGAGTTGCAACATGGATTAAGGCACTAACTAAAAAGAAGAGATATTCTAATAATCTCTTTACTGAAATGTAGATTAATCAGCTCTACAATTTAATTCTACATAAATACAACTCATTGAATTTATGAATAGTTATGTTTTTACTTCTTACATGTATGTGCAGAAAGAGCTTGGCTGTGTGTACAAACCAACTGTCACACTGCAAAACCAGCATGGTATAAGAACCGGAGTGTGTAAGTGTGGTTAAACTTGGGTTCTCTTTTCAGACTTACTACTAAGACAGCGTCACATTTAGTGAGCTGCCTCTTACTACTACTTTCAATGTGAGGATATTTAATGTATTTGACATGTTTAATGTCGGGATTTGTTACAGGACACCAGAACTTGCTAAACCGGTATTTATGCTAAAAAGATGCTACATTTTTTAAGTGTTGAAAACAACTTTTGTTACCGTATCCACTTTTTAGAGTTTCAGCTTGTCTAACAGCCAATTTTTTTTATTCAATGACAAACTTAGAACACCATAGACCTTCACAGAACTATTTCCCAGGGACATGCTGGCATCACCAGTGATGCTATGCAAAAGGTAGACGAGAAGAGCCATGTTAATTTCAAGCTCCATTAAACACAGGATAGGAAGAAGGAGAAGGGGGGAAAAGTTCTCTTTACCAACTTGGGGGGAAAAAAAGTTCTCTTTACCAATTTGGAAAACCAGCAGAGACAGAAAAAAAAATAAGAATTTAAAAATAGAATTACATGTAACTGAGAGATTTAAAAAAAATAAAAATAAACACCACACAAAACCACCACAGAAAACTTGAGTAACATTCCACGTAAGCAGAGGACTGAAAAGTCAAGTATTTACTGTATTTCACACACAAAAGAATGTGACAAGACAGACCCTTACTGCTAATCAGTTACCAACTGATAAAGTGAATCTCAAGTTACTTTGAATGAACTGGTATCTGGTAACAGTTCACTTTACTCATCGTCAAATAGGGCTTAAAATAGATAAAATGATTCTTTTTCTTAAGAGAGAGATCAACGTGGTAGAAACTGTCCTAGTGCTAAAGTAAACCACAGATCGTTCCGGACTGGCTGCAGGTTCTATTAAGGTGGTACCACTCCTTGGAAAAAAATGTGTTTTGAACCAAACATAATGCAGGTTAATTTTGCAATGAGTAACTCTTTACACCATTGATTATATTACTAGCTAATGCAGCAAAGTTCTTATCTTGAATTAAGCAGAGTGTACATAAAGGACTGCCAAATCAATACGTAAAAGAATACAACTACCAAGACACAGCTTTCCTTCAGTCAGAACAGATCTATCAGCTTCTAGAACTGCTTCTGCTAAGAAAAGGTTCCCAGTTCAGGCCTCTCGGATAACATATGGCTCTCCCTACGCTTCAGCACTGCTTGCTGACAACACAGTCCGGGATAACATAATAAACCGTAATGTCATCATAGCATTTCACTCACTTAGCTCCATTGCCCAGAGGTTAACAAGGGACTGGAGAGAGCTGCTCTAGGCAGCTCCTTCTGTCCAGGTCTAGAAAGGCTGTAACAACCATGGCTCTTTGCATGGTTGCAAAAAAGATTATGTTTCTAAAATATAGTCCTAGTAAATCCAGAAAAATGTATACAGGTCACCTTCAGATTGCTTTTCTTGCAATGCCACTGTAACTGACATATAAGCAAGAGTATGTATATATGTATATCCCCGCCTTAGATGCTGCCACATGCTACAGACACATTATAAATACATGGAGACCCATGGAAATACAAGGATTAAAAAACAAAACCCCAACCTTTTCAAGTACCTATCAGCCAAATGAAATGAAAGGCATGGCTGATCAAGTTCTACCATCTACCAGGAAAAAGACATCAAGAAACCATAAATCCAGGTCAATCACACATAAACAGGAAAAACCATGAGTGCTAGGTTTAATGTGAGAAACACAAGCTTTTAAACCTAGCTAATCTTTCTCTGGTTTAAAACAAACCAGCCACCACTGCCAACAATGGGAATCAAATGAAGAGTTGCAACAGCATTTGTTATGGAGCAGGATGCCCAGAGTCTGACCCAAAAGAAAACAAACTTTTTTTTTTTTTTGCTCAGACTCAAGTAGTAGTAGGTCAGGAGCAGAGGAGCCAGCAGCTCAGGAACAGGCGACTTCCACTATCAGCCACCAGCACTCACCCGTCGATTTGCTACTCCAGTTACTAAGACAGAAAATCCTCAAATGAAAGAAGAAGGGTAGAAGGTTTGGAACTGATTTGCAGCCCTGGTTTCATGTTAACGCTACAGATTAAGGCCTGAAACAAAAATGAGCATATCAGCTAACCTTTGTTTGGGGTTTAAAGCTTTGATGGCTTAAAATAAAGCTCATCAGATATCCAACAATTCAAACAAAGCCATTCAACTCTGCTCACCTTCACACTACCAGCTCTCATTCTAGTTTGAAAGCTTTCAACATTTTCAGCGCCAAGCAAGTAAGATCCTTGACTGCAGACAAAATTAAAAATATGCTACAACTGATGCCGACAAACAGCCCTGCTATTAGCAAACCTTGACTGCTGATAAGAATACAGAGAAAAGAAAAAAATAAAGAGCCTTCTTGTCCAGTATATCCCTTATTTTTTTCCTTCCTCAGCTTGTGCAGATCTACCTCCTTTCCCTGCAACAAGGAACAAACAAAAGTATGGGGAAAACCACATTTACTATGCTCGTTTCTCTCTCCACCCACATTAAAAAAAAAAAAAGAGAAAGAAATGGTTCCAGTATGCTACTGTTCATGAGTCAGCTTCAATGACAGGTCTGCATAACCTCTAAATCAGACCGTAAGCGTTTCCCTGAGAAAGAGATAAGAGCAAGTGTTCGGGTAAGTCCTGATAGTTCAGATCCCACAACTCAAGAATTGCTATTTACCACCACAGAGTTCATGGCACAAGACTGATTCCTAACCTTTGGCCCAGAAACCAACCATTTATTTCAAAAAACATGGCAGAGGATATAAAATAGCATTTAACCACCACTAGAAAGAGGAAGGCCTTGTATAATATTCTTCTTTGGCACCAAAGACATAAGCTCAGTGGAGCATTTTCAACCTGGCTTCTCCCACATACGCAAGGCTCTGCTGCGTATGGAGCTAAAGTCTCATGTCTGGATATCTCACACTAAAAATCACGTCTTCACACCAAGAGGAAAGAGAACATTACCTTCAGCAGCTCTAAGGACATTCCTACTCCTCAGAGGTTAAGAGCTAAGGAAGGCTGTTCAATTATGAAACTGGAGACCTCCTGAACAATGCAGCTTGCAGTTGATTTTGACACTTCTTACAGGCTTTCAGGGAGAAGGTAGTCCCCACCACACATGGCAAAGAAGAACATCCTTCCTGAGTGAATCAGACAGTTCACATAGGCAGCCAAAGCGGAGTACGCAGCTGAAAAAGAGACATGCTTCTTGAATCCTGGACTCCTCTGTCCAATTCTCCACAGGATTTGTAATCCAGAAGTTTGGTGCATATGCTAAAAACGTTAAAGAAAAACAAGCTAAGATTTCCTCATTAATTGAAGCAATCAAAACACCAAGCCTGAGAAGGCGGCACAGCCTGGTAAGGTTCCTTGCCCATCTGTTATGGTACAAAGCAAATTGCCTCAGCAACACTTCCCTGTTCCTGGACAGGTCTATGGGGCAAGGCTGGGAGGGAGAAAGCAAGTGAGCAAACGTGCCTCAACAGGCACACGATGAGAAGCTCCACCATCAGCCTACCCTGCAACTGCAAGGTCATTTTAGCAAGAACTTAACACACTGATTTAGACCGTGAACCACAATACTTGCTACCGAAAACATGACATGGCATATATTTGCTAAGATATTATTAATCTTTTTCTGCTTTGCAAGTCAGGAAATGAACTAAAGTCATTTCAGTTTTAAGCATCGACAAATCAATTATCTGTCAAACATTAGAAGGAACGAAGGACTGAAGTCGCAAGTGTGTGGGGAGAAGGATACCTGTGGAAAGGTCACCACCTACAGAAGAAAATGTTGCTTCGTATCTGAAAGCATCAATCGGTCTGGAGGGTCCACATAAAGAGAGAATAATGGAAAAAACAATAGCTCTCAAACAGGAAGAAATATGCTAGAATGCTCCCGCTGTCAATGAGAGCGCACAACCCCTGACAGGCAATTATTCTTTGATCTATTGGCAGAAGCGCAGAACAAACATTCTGAAATTCCAGATAGGACCTTCTGCATATCATGACTGTGGTCATGATGAGCAGTTTACTTTTATCATCGAGAACAGTTTCAGAGCAGTAATAATAAGAACCATTTGGAAGGAGAAAGGCAGTTTTCCTCTAAGGTGTGTAGTGCAGTAAGACAGAATTTAACTGTAAATTCAGCTGCCCTTCAAGCACCGAAACCATTACTTACCAACTCCTAGACACAAAGACGCATCTCCACGTCTAATTGATCACTGATGGGCACCAAAACCTACATTCAATGCTGCAAAACAGATTTTTCTCATCTGTAATTCTAAAGGAATAACAAAGCATTTGAAGTGTGACTCTACAGAAAAATGGAAAAAGCTGACACAAAGGGCTGGCAGTAAGTCTTTTTAGCATCCTCTGTCTGTTCCATAATTCCTGAATGGAAGGTAGTGGTGTCAAATTTAAGGACCTCTTATACAGTGTTACTTAATTAAGTGTGAGGTAATTTCCACATCAAAATATTCAAGGCAAAGTCCATGACCTACAGAAACATGAGCTTTGCCATCAGCTTATTAAACGGATTCTAACTACCACAAATTAAAAATCAAGACTTACAGGCCCAAGTCCTAAAGCCAAGGGAGTCAACCCTCATTTTGTGCCACTTAAACCCTGAAATCTAGTTCCCACTTTTAATCACAATTGTTACAATTCCAAGAGTCTTCTTCCTCCACCCCTTTTCCTGTTTCCATTCTTCCAACGGCGTGACAGCCAGGTTTTGTCTTCGCTTGGGCTTTACCATCAGCGATGCGTTTGCATCGTGGCAAAGGCTTTGCCTAGAACAGCGTGTGCTACGACTGCTGCACTTTACTACTTTGGCCAAGACGCAGCGAGGTGAGGCAAGTGACAGCCTTCAGGCAGATACAATAACGCACCATGACGACAGCTCCAATCCCGGCGTAGACAACGCTTCAGAGGCAAACACACTCCTACAACCTTCCCCGCAATTCCAGCATCTACAAAGATACATACATAACTACCTCTCGCTTCCGACCGAGGATTCAAATACACATCCAGGAGACAGATATCTTTCCAACTATTAAACTGTGCTTTACAGCTATTCTATTCAAAACGCTGGCTGTAAAGCATACTGAACCGAGAGCTGAAGCTCGTAAAAGCTTATTCACAGAAAAGGTACGTATTAAAAACCAACAGCAAACAGCAAGCAGCATTAAAATGGTCTTCCAAAGCATAATGCAGTAAGCAGTGCAAGTAAAGCAGGAGGAACGGACACTTTCTGCCCCCTGCAGTTTCCATTGCTATCTAGATTTTTAAGCCAGCCTTAGGAGGGGTAGTATATTACCATTCTAGAAACCTACAAATTTACATCTGGCTATCACCAGCCAGCCAAGGCATTTTTTTACAGGTAGGTTCATTTAACTAACAGTTAAATTGACCAACAATTCCCATTAACAATAAACTACAGATGCTGAATGTTTTCTGTGAGAAATGAATTAACACGATTGTCCTTGATTTTGCAACCGAAAAGAATATCGCCTTTTACCAAACCTTTGATCTGACCTCATAATTTTGATTAGGATTAAAAATAACAATCTGCACCAACACACAGATACTCATAAGCAGTCTGAGCTATGCTCCTAAAATATATACATACATAATATATGTATACATAAAATATTAAAGGACAAAGGATTGTTTTCTAGTTACTAGACTATAAGCACGCCTCCAAACAGAAAATACCATTTATCAAATTTTACATGTAAAATGCAAGGCAGAGAATTTCAGTAAAGAAAAATCCCATAGAAGAAGATCTCACGTCCATATGCAGGAGAGGTAAATACCGTAACTGTTGTCTATATACTTTCTTCAATCTTTATGAATATAGACTGGGAACTGAATCCCACATTCAGCCATCCAAAATGTTTCCCTATACATGATTATGTACTCCCTATATGTGATCATTTCAGTTTGGCTGAATTCAGGAGTCCAACTATTTTCAGACTGGTAACCTGCTTAAAAAAAAAAGGAGGGGGAAAACCAACAGTTTTAGCACGCATTTGGAAAACTGATGTTTTCCATGAGATGACAGGTAATTTTGAAACAATCCTGTTCTGCTTTATGAGCCTCGCTGTGCCAAGAGGAAGTGAGAACAGATTGATTACAATGGAATATTATTTATTTCCAGCTGTTTTTCAAGCAATGATGAACACATCCCTACCACTAGGTTTCAGAAGAAAAAACCCAAACTGTTGCAGCATACAAATGGTATGCAGGTTACAAAGGATGCTCCATACTGAACTGGGAAGGAGGTAAGCTAAAGTGTTAATTTTGCTAATGAAATTGTATTTTCATTCCTCCACATAACATTGGATTCATATTTGCCTGAGCCATCTTCCTACCTCACTTGTCTTTTTTTTCTTCCACAGAATATATATAATTTTTCCTCCATTTAATTTCCATATTAAATACCAATTTGCTTATTGACACACTAAAGGCTAAATAAAACCAGATATTGACTAATACACTTCATGATATTGACTTATAGGGGATTATAAATAGCGAACACAAGTCTGGCTATATTTTGCAGGCCTATCAAATAACACATTTAAAATATGTTTCTTCTCAGATTCCATTTTTTCCTCTTTAAGTAAAAAAACCTGGAAAATTGGCTTGTCCTGAGAACACACACTGAAACACCAAAAAATGGTTAGCCGCCTCATCCCTGAAGTACATCTTTCATACTCTAGGTCTATTCTGAATAATAAGCTGAGCAGCTTAATGCAAAGCAACTGGGATCAGGAAGTTTTCAATGGGTCGCCTCAACACAATCTCTGCTGTCCCAAAAAACAAGTTTTGCTGCACGTAGCTGTTGCGCTCCCCTCCTCAGCCACGAATATGATGACTGATAGAAATTTGCCAAGTCACTTCGAAGTAGGAAAAAAAAAAAAAAAACCACCTAGTTGATTCTAGGGAGAAAACAGTTAATCAGTTGCACAGTTAAGAGAGAAGTCCTCCAGAAACCTGCATGGTGGGTAGGGATGCGATTTTGGAAGGTAAGTGGGAAAAGGTGCTCTTTAGCCTTATGAAGAGGGATTTTTATTTTTTTTTCCCCGGTGTTTGCACGCCCCAAGCACCAACACACTCTGGGAGCAAACTCCCCTCTCCCCTTCTGCCCACTCCACACTGGGTCAATTTCCTTCCCCCCACTACACCAGGAATCCCCTTTTCCAAGCGGATTATAAGGACGAGCAGCTCTCCTTTTTTTTCTTTTAAGGAAAAAACAAAAATAAAATAATAAAAATTAATCACACACACGCACACCCCCTCCCATCCCCGCAGCCATTGTGCCTGCCCGCCTTCCCCACGCACACGCCGCCCTGCCCCGGGCCGGCCCCGCCGCAGCCCCCGGGGCTCCCCGGGCGGCACAAAGCTCCGCCGTAGGCCGGACCTGCCCCGTTGCCCCCGGGGCCTGGCCTCCCCTCCCCCGCCACCGTATTCCGGGAAGCCC
>JAHREE010000478.1:237138-280454 GCA_033628505.1 Tringa tobata
CTTCCTACCTAGCGTTTCCCCCTGCCGGAAAGAGGCGGGAAGGGCTCTGCCGATTGACAGGACATCCGGCCAACGGACAGAAGGGGCGGGGCCTGGGCGGCGATTATTGCCGTGTGATTGGCCGAGACGGCCGTCAGTCACGCTCCGAAGCGAGAGAGGATTGGCGAAGAGCGGCTGAGGGGGCGGTCTTTCCCAACAGCGGCCTGCGCTGTGGGGGCAGCGCTGCTGTCACATCCGCTGGTCCCGGCTGTTTCGCTGCTCCCTCAGTGATTTCCTGAGGGGAGAGGGGCGGCGGCGGCCGGGCCGCTCCCCGGGGCAGGGCTGCCTCCACGCCCTCTCTACTCGGTAGGGTCCCTCCCTGCCAGCCTCAACCTCCGCGCCGGGCGGCTGTTAGCGGCCTGGGCGCCGCTCAGGGCTTCAGCCCGGGGGCGGCCCCACAGCGGGCTCCGGTTCGGTCAGCCGGTATTGCGGGACACAATCAAGAGGAGAGGCAGGCCCTTCCCCCCCCCGCCTTCTTACCGTTCGCGGGTTCAAAAAACCGAGTGCGGCTTTGCGGGGGCGGGTCGGGGTGTAACAGGCCTCGCCGGTCCCCGGGGTGAGGGGAGAGGATCCGTGATACGCTCCGGTTTGCCCCGAGGACCATATATGGTGCCTCTGTACCACCATCCTTCTCTCCTGGTGTTTCCACAGGGAAGAAACAAAAGTAGTGTATAGCCAGAACTGGTATTATTTAAGCTTTTTCCTATAAATGGCTGTACAAGGAAATGAGAATACAGTGAAAAAAAAAATTTGAATCCGTCCATAGTTCTTAGCTTTACGCCACACACGCTGTAGGGTCATGTAACGGTGGAGTGAGGTGGGAGGAAAAGGATGCGGATTCTGCCATTAATTGTGAAAAGAGAGGCCGGAGGCTTGGCAGAGGCTAGGTCCTTGCACAAGCTCTGGGAGGACTGTGCAACAACACAGGTAGTGGGTAACTACCACTGCGTTATTTTATCAAACCATTTTTCAATACGTGCTATTTACATTCTCTCTCAGGAGCTGTAACCTTGAAGTCTTCGCCTGGCAAACTTTTATAAGGCCCTGTCCAGCTCCCTGGCTGACTGCTGCGACTTGCAGAACTCAAAGACAATTGCAGCTATCGCCCGAGGACAAAATCACTTTCCGTTTTCTTTGGAGGTGCCGCCATTTTAGACAAAACATAGGGCATGTGGTAGTACAAGAGACATTTTTTCCTGTTTCCTGTATAACCATAAGGTTTGGTGACAAAGTGAGTAGGGAATATAGGGCTGGGGAAAGACCCGAGTTTATACCCTCAGACTGTGAAGCAGCAGCAGCCCACGCTGTCCTGACAGCGGTGCCACGTGCTACATTGGTGACCTCCTGTACTGGTAACATGGATCTGCCTGCCTCATACTCCTTCTCAGCCTCTCTCCAAAATCCCTCGTCCATGCTGTTTGGGGATTACGGCTCCAGCAATAAACCTAGAACTGCCCCACAGGAGAAAAAAAAAAAAAAAAGATGCCAAGAGACCTTTGCCTTCAACAGAAAAGGTCCCGATTATCCCGCTGAGTACACAAGCTGGCAGAGGTTGCTATTTGCACCGCTAGAGAAGCAGTTTCAGAAGATGACGTGTGAAATGTGGAGCAAGGCTATTCCCTCTCTTTGACCCTGCATAATTAGACCTATTAAGTCATCATAGCCAGCGTCCAACCTACACTTCTTCTTCAAAAGGTAACAAGAGTGAAACCTTTATAGATCTGGGAAGTCTCTCCCAGTCTTAAAAAACAGCCTCATGGGTTTGGCGATGATCCTTTTCTACTTCCACTAAGTCAACGTTAATATTCCTTATTGACTTCAGTTGTAACAGGATTGTACTCTTAATGCTGCACAACTGTCCTATCTTCACAAAAACAATACCAAAGGAACTTCTTATGTGCCATGATCGGCCATACTCTTTAATATCACTCTGATTTTAACACCGAATCTACAGCAGTCATATTCAAAAGACTGTCTCACCTCAGAAATGTCATAAACCATTTTTAATAACCTTGATCTTAACATCTACCAGATCTTTAGCAATGCAAAACCAGCAGGAAAACATAGATCTGTTACATTTACTAATCAAACAACTCTTCTCAAAAGAAATGTACATAAGTCATGATGTCGTTTTGATATCATCCACTAAAATTAAATTACTAATACAAATGAGTTCTCATGTATCTTTCTTCTCCAGATACAAAAGGGCCATCAAAGGAAACTACTGATTAGTTTTAATTCGGAAACAAGTCTTCAAGCAGCCCCTGGTCTCTGACAATCTGCCTTTTCTCTGTAGCCTTAAAATTAATTCATCACCCACGCCTAGTTTCCATCACCATGAATCAAAACAGGACATTAGATGTGAACACTTGGAAACAAGATACGTGTTGTAAAAGCACATTGACTGGCAGAACTTAACAATATGTGATATTATCTCTCTGTGTCACTATGTGTTTCTGTCATCCCAGCAAAAGGAGTGTAAATTCTGTTCTTCCTAAATATGCTGCAAGAGCTCTGGTTTGTACGTTCCTACAAGATGCAAAATAGTTTTCCAGAGAAAAGTTGCAAGTGCATGATGCTATGTGCTGAGATGCTGAGGGGAGGCAAATCAAGTCATATACAGCACAGATATCAGCAATATTTGGGAAACTAAAACTATATGGTCAAGCATTCACTAATCCTACCCATAACCTGCTTTGCCAATACCAAACCAGAGCAAGGTGTGCTGTTGTTCCTACCATCATCCCACTTTTTAGCCCATGTCACCACCAAAGACATCCAGTCTCTTCCTAGGTTCTTTGAGAGAAGATTCACCACCTCCTTCCTTTCCCTAAAGTTCCTCACAATGGGCTTCCAGAGGGAATCTGGAAACCCATTGCTAGAGGCTGCTGTTAAAGTAGTGGTTTTGAATTTGGCTTTCTTGTGGCACTCAAGGCATCTGAGCTTCAGAATATGGCCTATTTCATTCATTATTAGCCAAACGGAGTCAAGTTCCAAGGGTCTGGGTGCCCTGATGCATGGAGCAGGGCAAAAATATAAACACATTGACCCTTAGGAGAATTAACCATTGTTTCCCAAAAGCAGTGGACACAGAGAGCCACCCTCTGCCCTGTGAAAGCCACCTAAACATCCCTCGGAACAGACAGACGTTAAAGATTACCAGCATTTAGTTTGAGGTGGACAGAACTCAATAGATGGGTGATAAATGTCCTGACAGCATTTAGTATTTATTCTATGTGATCTGGGTATCTTCCAGTTAAACAAAGCCCCCAATATTACTACAGTTTAAAACTGAGTAAAGAGTTATTCTTATTCTGCGACAACCTACTGTTACTAATCTTGGGCTTTTCTCCATGGCTACCACATCAAAACAGGAGATAAAGATAAAAGAGAGAATTTCTGCCAATGAAATTTAAGTCCATCTCTCTGAAAAAAAAAAAAAAAAAGAGATACTAAAAAGACAATACGTGTGTTCAATGCCCTGCAGATTCTGAAATTTTCATGGAGATTTCTCTGCCACTGTCTCTTGCAGACTCCCCATGTTTACTCACTGTAGGGTGTGGTGGTGTTTGTCTCATGCAGAAGTAACAAGAATTGTGAGTTTATAAACACAATTGTTTTCCTTTAAGAAACACCTGCGTTTGTTAATGTTTCCCTCTCAAAAAAATATTTCCCTTGGTAAAATACTAATTTTTCTCTCTGGCCATTTCAGGAACAGCTACAACAATTAACTATTCCCGCTCCCTGAGGTTTCATGGCCCATCCACTGCTGAGGATGTGAGAAGTGTTCTCTGAGACAGCAGGAACCCGCCTGCAGGACACCCATCCTTCACCGCACCCACTATCAATGAGAGCTGAGCCCCACTCGCACCTCCCCAAAGGCAGGAACGGAGACATTCAAAGATTGACTCTTGGCGAACATTTCCAAGGTAGGGATGTTACCTTTCAGAGTTTCCCTAAGGTTTTCCTGGCATTTATTCTCCATAAAGACAAGTCTCATTAAGCCAGAAACCCAAGGTTCTTGTTAACGAACCATTTTAAAACCAGAGTAAAAATCCACTCTAAAATAGTGTAGAAAAGAATGGCTCTTGAGATTTTTTTTGAGGCCACCTCCTGACTTGGGGAGCTGCTCTAGAAGGAGACACTGTCATTAAAACCTTTGCTCTTCATATTGTGAAGACACCAGAGTCTTTCCTATGAAGTGTAAAAACTTCAGACTCCACAAACACTTGTGATTGTTCCAGCCCACGCTGTAAAGGTGCCACAGCAGCACAGAGCAGCAGTCAAAACAAAATAGGAGTGGAAAATAGTGACAACACTTTGTCACGTAGTAATTGTCAAATCAGGGCCTGCGTGCTACACACATACACACACACTCAGAGGAGAGTTTACAAGTTTGCTGTGGTTTAATTTGCTCTTGGGCATAGCTTGGGACTGTTTCTAGAATAAAACCTTGTGGTGCAGCAGATAGCTTGGGAAAGGATTTGCCTCTGGGGGCAGGAAACAGTTTTAATCCCTCCCATGTCTCTTGGAGAAATTTTTAATTTTAAAGCATTGATAATTATGCTAATTAGAGCTTACCCCCAAATGACAATGGAATATAAATGTTGACAGTAGCTAAAACATACTGCAAATGTGCGGCAAACACTTCCTCCAGAGAGTCATCTACATTACATGATAGCTCAGCTGGGAAGAAGGGGAGTTCTTCACATGGAAAAGCAAACTCACTGTATCCCTGATCCATGTCATCCCAAGGTGGCACTTCTAGACTTTCCTGGATAGCCATGAATCCACTGTTACTTTATACCTTGGGAATGTTTTTCCACATAATATGTGTTAACATGTCCAATTTAGTTCTCAGGCAAACCTGAGCCCTTCCCTTAAACTGAAGACCCTGGCTCCAAAAAGGGGTTTGAAGGGGCTGTTGAGGAGCTTGCATTGCTTGCTGGTTTGAAACTCAAGGACTGAATACCTTTCAAAGTTCTAAATTCTGCACATGCTTTGGTAGAACTTCAAAAGGAACTCAGGAATATGTTGCCATAAAGTAGTACTCCTTAAGTGTTATCCTGCTTCTGGTAGAGCAATCAAAGGAGGCTCCTAAGTGGGCACTCCTCCTATGAAGAGGAGAGAAATACGGCTTGGGTACTCTCTGGTAGATGCTGGACTTTAGCACTCACTCCTTTTTGGCTTTCCCTGGACCCATGTCTCCAGATATGAACCTCATTTTATCTTCTGGTAAGAGACACAGAGAAGTCAGCCTGTGTACATTTGTTACACCCAGTTATGGGGTCTTGTTCTCATCACAAAGCCTCTGTTTGCTCCTGCAAGCACAAGGACCCTCCATGCTAACAACAAATACATAATACATGAAGGTTCCTCAGTACCTCCCCTGCATTTTTTTCAGGCACACTAAAAAAGACAAATTCTTCCGGAATCTTAACAGGAAAGAGCTTACAGAACAACTTCGCTTCCCAAAACCCACATGGAAGAATTTTTAAAACCCTAAACAAAACCTTTTTAACATTTTAAAATTATGCTATTTTAAATATTTAGTGATTTCTTCCTCTAGCTAAAGCCTTTTTTTTTTTTTAATCTAAGCATTATGAACTTCCATCCAAGTAGTACTGCCGTTACTTAATCCAGAGCCTTTAAAGCACATCAGGTTGGATGCCTGACCGCGGAGCTTAAACCTCTGGAGATATCATAGACAGAATGTGTTGCATGACTCTGCCTGAAGCTTATTGCCTTTAGTTCCCAATAAAGTTCATCTGAGATACTTCAGACACCTTGCAGTCTGTGGGGAGAACACTGTGTACTTGCTCATTTATCTCAGGGACAAAGTACTGACCTTGCTAAAACACTGGAATTGTTGTATGGTCCCAGCTTCTCTAAAACAAAGGTTTTGTTTACAGCCCAATCCACTGGTAAGAGCACCCGATGGGTGCCAGATGGGAGGTCTCCACATGGTTCAGTCCTAGTGTAGGAGACAGAGCGGCTGCTTGAATCCACAATATTCAATATCAAAGGGTTAGTTCAGCTGCACAGGTCCTATTAGTCCAAGGAGTACAAAGATAGATGGATTCCAATATATAAAGCTGACTCCTGAATTTTTCCCTTGGAATCACAGACCCTTGTATAGTTAATTTCAATCTCCTGGCAATAAGCTTCCTTGTCTTTGTGATCTTTTACAGACCTCTTCAAAGCAGTGCACAGAATTCCAAGGGCTCATGGCCTATAGGTTGAAAAGCCCTAGAAAAACAGAATGCCTGCGCTTATTTTTCTGAAGATCTCTTCTTAGGTTTCCCATCAGCAGCCGTAGGATGAAATCTTGGCCCCAGTTGAACTCAACAGGAATTTTGCCACTGACTTAAATGGAGCTAAAATGTCACTCCTGCTATTTGTCAATTCAATTACATCCAGACAATACTGTAACATCTGGCTTCAACTGAACACACAGAAAAGTTCCCTCCCTTAGTCTCCAAAGACAACACAGGACATTGGCTATCTCAAGAAAAATGAAAACTTTGTTCTTGGCAAGCTTCTTGTAAGAAAGAGTGGATCCGTCCAGTGACACTATCAGAACCAAATCCCTGTTCTTTAGCATACTGTGATTGGCAATAGCATCAATAAATCTTCTGTCATTTTCTGGGAATAAAGTCCAAAGCGCCCATCTACTGTTGAGAGTCATTCTGTTGTAAAAACTTTGTTTATAACAACAGATCTGTCCTCATCTGTGGTTTCCCACAGACGTGGGGGGTTTTCACCCAATTCATCTTCTGTTTCCCAAGCCACTGGAAGGTCCCTCGCTAGGTTAGACAGATGCTGTTCTACGTAAACCTCTCTCTGCTTATGGTGATCAAAGGTGAGGCTGAAGGATAACTGATTATAGAAGGACAACTGATGTGAGCTGGTTTCCCTCTCTAAAAACCCAACTGAGACAAGGCGTTGTTGTTCTATTGCAAACTATTCAGGCTAGATCAACCACAAGTGGGGTACATCCTTTCATGGCAGAAAAGAATAAAGGTATAGAGTTATTTGATCAGTGGTGACTTAAAAAAATCTATTTGAATGGGAAGAAAAGGGGTGTACTAAGAGAAAGGCTTTTATGCTTACGGTAGACAAGGATCTGTGCACTGTTCTTCCCTGCTCCGAGGGCTGGTGAGTTACCGTACTGCACACCTGGGCAAAACCAGCTTCCTTCCATCTCACTCCATCCCCTGGGAAGCAAAACCAAAATCAGTCTCCAGTATCTGATGAGCCTTAATTCCCAGCACTTAAATAATTAGCTTCTCAAATGTACGAAAACAACTCTCATTTTCTGGATTAATGAAGGAAGCTGGGTTCCACTGAGCAAAGCTATTACAGAGCTGCTAATGCACGGGTTGATTTCATCGCCTGCCACTAAGCACAGAGTGATGTGGGCTCCTGGGAGAGCAAGAATACAGGGAGAGTGACGCTGGAGGGTTAAAGTGGAAGGCAGTGAGGGAAACCCTAGCAACACTTTGTGGTTTTGTGCAGAGGGAGGGCTGGGTTTATTTGTGTGTCTGCTGAGTTTTATCTGGGTTTGTGAAGATCCCATGTAAGCCAAAAGAAGGCTAAAGCTCAGGGAGATCCTAAGGGGTGGATAGTTTGCTTTAATCACAGACCAGGCAAAGGCAGCTTCTGAAGCAGGGTAACAGAAATGTAGCACATGCAGAAGCCTAAACCTTAGGCAGCCTTGCAGCAGCTTCTGCCCAGGCTCTGTAGCTAGAGCAGCAGAGAATGGGAAAGAGCTGAACTGTGATGTCTTTCACAGTTGGAAGGCTACAGCGGTCCTGGAACGTACTTGTCCTCCCTGTTTGTTTGGCGTATGAGTTGATACGAAACTGGTTGCAAAGAGTCAATCTCTTCCTTGCCTCATCTTGGCAGGTTACAGGCATAGAAACTCTTCAAAACAAACCTCTGTTCTTTCTTTTCTATGTAGGCACAGGACTGGTGATTTCATTTCTCCTAACTGGATGGAGAAAGGACTGAGAAAATGTCCCAAAAGACTGCAAAGGCTGCTTGGTTCTGTCCTGGGAGATTTAATCCTAGGCCATATTACATGAACCATTCCACAGTATTAGGACTGTTCCCTTCCTCTCACTGTATCACTATTTTGCTGCCTTGCCCCAGGTTCTACTTTTTCACCCAGGCAGAAGCAAAAGCCCACACTGGACGTCTCTTTGTGGTACATCGAATGGGAACAGAGAATAATTAGGAAATCGGGGCTTTTGAGATGCAACTACAGCTATTCAACAACTGCAACGTCATGCAACTTCTCAGAAAACGGGAGATGGAAAGGCCTAGAGTGTTGATTTCCTTAGATTCTTCAACCATCAAAAAGCCCTTCAGTATGAGTCATTAGTATATCCAAATTAGTGGACCTGTAGTTCTGGGTGTGGATTTGGGGCTAAACAGCTTCTTACATTGAAGTTCTTGTAACTGCAGCACAGTCAATATGCCCTCAAGCACAAAACATCTGTCACACCCTGCAAAAACACAACAAAACACAACTTTGACCTCTGTAAGAAAAGCCTGAAACCGTAATGGAAGCCCTGGGTCAATAAGGAAACCTTGGTGCAGACATGCAGCGGGAGTTGAGAGATTAATGAGGAAATCAATGGAATTGTGATGGTTCATGCAGTAAAGTTTTTTGTTTCATAACCTGACTTTCAGAGATCGGGACCAAGGACACTAGGGACCTGCAGATGCTTAAGAACCTCAGCACCTTCCCTAAACAGTTTTCTAGAGGTGGCCACTCATAATTAAGCATCTTTAAAAATGCAGAGATGCTTCTTAAGTCGGGGCTTGTTGGACCACTGACTTCACAGGAGCTATATCCCGTGTAATTTAGCTGAAACAATCAGGAAATAATTATGTACAGTGGAGAGTTAAAAGATGGTGATTAAACTGTACAAATAAATAACTGGAGTGACTAAAAAAAAGTCCACCCGAAGCCTACTTTTTGGAGCAGTATTTAATGTAAATGAATCACTTAGTGGACAATGCAACAATCATCTGTTCAGCTTCTATTCATTATCAAAAACAATACAAAAGGATTGGCAGGGAATAGCCATGTGCCAGAGGGAGCCCTTTAGGAAATACCACAGAATCTGGACTGGCTTTTGTCTGTTTTTCTATTGTGTTCTGACAATGCTTCACTAATGAACGTCCAACGTCATTTTGGTTGTCCTTTTTTTATTTTTTTTTCCCCAAAACCAAATCAGTAGTAATCTTGGCCTTTCAGAACAAACTGAAATGCTTGCTCATGTTAGGAAGATTTCCACGCATTATGTATTAGATTTGCCAAGGTTTAAGAGGCTGAGGCTGTCTGGTCTCTAGCAGCCCAGGAAACCCCACAGTAGGTGATGAGGCAAAATCCTTCCATTTAAGCAAAAATCCATTAAATTTTAAAGATACCATCACCTATCTTTGAGACTTCAAATGCTTAGCGAATTCAGGACTTAGTGAGTTGTATAATCAGTAAATTCATCTTTTGTTACTCAATTTGAAATGACACTAACCTCATTCTAACAAATAAGCTGTTTTTCAGTTGGGTGCATTTGTACTTATCGTGCGCAGCATTATCTTGGGACTTACCTGCAGGAAGCTGTCAACTAAAGGGGATCCCCATTAGTGATCTGTGGAGGTAAACACGCCAGGTGGACACCTATCCTAGAAGAAACAGAGGCTCAGAAGACAGTATCAAGCACTAAAATACTGTCATTATGCTTCAGAACTGACGATCCACTGGCCTTCACATCTCTTAGAGTTACTGGTTTGGAACATCTAAAAGTTCAAACTTGAGGATGTAGCAGGTACCCCGTAGGGTTACCCTTTTCTTACCTGGATCCTTGGCTCATTTCTATGTCGCTGCTGCAACTCACAGCTCCTGCAGTGTTGCTGGTTCAACTCTTTGCAGACCCGCCATGTAAGCCAAATCTCTGAGACCTTCTGAGTTAAGAAAAAAGGGCAACAATGATACACAATAGAGAAAAGAGCAGGGCAGATAAGCAGGCTTTGCTGCTGAGCAAAAGGCGTGTGGAACGCCACCCAGTTTTAACTTCTCAAGGTTGTCTCTGAGGTTGTTTTATTTTGTCCTAAACAAAATCTTAGGCTCTGGAGCAAATTTCTGCAGCCAGAGATTATTTTTGTCATATCCAGTGACGACAGAATACGTGGGTTTCTGGTTAACACTATCTAAAATTTGAGATAGAAATGCACACTTCATAAAATCTTGCTACTAGCTCAGTCTTTCAAATAAAAGAGACAGAGATGGCACCAAACCCCCTAGGGCTTATGCTTGCAAAATCTCCACCAAGTTAGCTGCATAGCTTGGCTTGCAGTTTGGGAGTTTTACTCACAGCAAGTGTTCAGAACGGCCCAGAATGAAGGTGGGACTCGAGGGGGGAGCTGCCAGCCCATACTGGGACTACTTATGATATTACTATTTTCAGCTTCTTCCTGTCCTTCAGTTACTTCAACAGTTATTGTTGAAGCAGAGGCTCCAAAACGGGTGGCATGTCTTCTCCATGGCCACTACAGTTCATTGCTTGGAATATTAATGCAAGCTGAAATAGCTGGTAGTTTAGATTAATAGGCTGGGCTGAGAGTGGTGACACACAGTCCAGCCTCTCACCTCGGGTACTGGTCTGAGACCTCTGACAGTGGGATGGAGCAGCGACACTGAAAATAAGTCCTCCTGGAACTGCCAGAGCTCTTTGAGAGGCCCATTAGTATCGCAGCTACTGTGGTTCTTCAGTTTGAGACACACGATTCCCAGTACCTATGAGGCAGAGCTGCCACGTAGAGTCACGAAAATAGGTGGTTATAACAGAGCAGGAATCATGAGTGTTGCCCTTTGACTTAATATTTTTTACCACTGGAGCGGGTTTGGGCAGGGAGGGACAACTACTCAGCTTCTGATAAACAATAGTTCATTTCGTAAGACCGCTGCCACCATTTGCACTAATTGACACTTATTTTTTATAGCAATTCCTCTTAAAAGACAAAAGATCTCTATTTCCTTTTGGAAGGAAAAAACTCCCTTGATTATATTAACATCCAGTATATTAAAGGCATCATCCTAATATTGGGATACACTGAGGAGGAACCAGCATAATTAACCCCCTTTGTTTAACAAACTCCCCCTAAAATATCCCCAAAAATGTAGTCAGTAAAATTCTGTTCCTTCCTGCTCTGGTAAAGAAGGTTTGGATTTTTTTTTGTAAGTCCCTTGAGTGGCTGCTTAAGTCAGGTCTCACTGTAATTACATACCTCACAGCAGTGCAGGGAGACTTAATTAAGAGAGTCACTGGAGGTGTGTTGTCAGACAGATACAGCCTCGTCCTGTTGGAGGAGGGACTGGGATCCAGCTGCAGTGGGCAGGGAAAAGAGGACAATTAAAGTTTGCAGAGGGTTTTGAGATCCTCCTGCAAAAAAAAGCAGCACAGACACACCCAGCAGCCTTTATTCAAAGCCCCTCGACTCCATCNAAAAAAAGCAGCACAGACACACCCAGCAGCCTTTATTCAAAGCCCCTCGACTCCATCATCAGGGAGTCTGTGGTTTTAAAAATCTCTCTGTACTCACCAGGAGACGCTCTGCCACGCCGCAAGATTTCATATTCTCCCCACCCCGCCCCCCCCAACCACCTTCCCTTCCTTCAAAAAGTGTGACTCACCAGTTTCAAACGGTGACATTTCATTCCCAAACTATTCCGGGAGCAGCTGGCTCCGTAACACATGGGGATGTGGGGAAAAGGGAGGAGGGAGGAAAAAGCCAGATTGCGAAGTGAAAATCACTCTTTCTCTCCCCCTCACAGGTAGGTTGCTTTTAAATTTCAGAGCCACAGCCTTTGGGACACGCTGGCAAACTCCATCAATAAAACAAGCATGTTTGGGAGAAAAAAAAACCAACAAAATAATCTGCATGCACCAGTGATGCAATTCCCTCTCAGCTGGGAGGGACCGGGAGAGGGGTTTGCTCTCCAGATCTAATAGATGTGAGGAAATGCACTGTCCCCACTTCTCACTCCTCTTACGAGTTTGAACCCCATGGTTCTGGGCTGCTCCTTCAAACGGTTTCTCTCTGCTTCAGACCCAGGGTTTAGTCATCAGCAATATCTTACTTAACGACGAACAAATGTATGTGCAGTGGGAAGATGACAACGGGGGGATTGACAAAGAAATCACTGTCAGCTCCCGGTCCCGAGAGGAGTTTTGTGTTACACTGCAGTTTAGCATAGCTCGTGTCCCTGCTGTGGGGACGTCACTGCCATCGGCACAGCATCCAGCACGTGAGGACAGAGCTGCTGCGGGAACCGGCCTTGTGGGCTTGTCAGCACACACACGGAACCGCTGCCGTTGGTGCCGTGCCAGAGGCAGAGGCATAATCTTTCCTGGCCTCAGACTATAAATCTGTGCCTGGCTGATTGGTGTCAGAGCAGCCGTCCAGCCCCATTCATTAAGGGTTGTAAAATTCCACGGGGAGGGAGCCGTAAGTGATGTCACCTCGCCGCCTCCCCGATGGCACCGTCCAGACGCACATCGGCAGCGTGCGAGGGAGGCAGCCTGGGCAGGAGGGCACAGTGGGCTGCAGGTAGCCCAGCGAGGGCATGAGCGTGAACAAACCTCATGGCTGCAGGCGAGACCCCCAGGACAGACTGGGAAGGGGCCAGCACCGGATGGTGATGGTCTGTGTGTGCTGGACCGGGGTGCTGGGGGCCACCAGCCTGATTTTCCCCGCTCACGCCGTCAGGGACGATGACAGCACACCACCACACACCCCGCTGTGCCCCATACTCCACCAGCTAATAACCGCTCCCCGTGCGTGTCTGCACAGGAAATGTTTGATTAACGATTTCATTCATCTCCTCTGCTGCCTGTATAAAAGGGAAGGCTGTTCTTCTGGCTGTCTCTACCCCGCAGCAGTTTGGGGACCCTGCCACCGGCACATTCAAGCTTTTTCCTGTTCTTTACCTGGGGAAGCCTTGCTGAAATCAGTGCTCGTTCAAGGAAGAGGAGGCTGGCTCGCTGCGTGGTGCTGGCGTGCAGCAGCAATGACCTTGGCTAGCTAACCAGCTCCTGAATACAAAGATGGATATAAACGCAGCAATTCCATTTAAAAAAAACCAACAGACCAACCAATCTTTTGCTAAGGTAGGGAAAGGCAGCAGCTTGTTAAATAAATGCCTCTGTCAGAGCTGGATTTTATTTTTTTTCCCAGCTTCCCTAAATGCCCTTCACCAGCAGAGAGGGGGAGGGGACCCACTCTTTGAAGCCTTTTCCTTATGGGAATAGAAAACACGGAAAGAATTCAATTCTGCCACAGCCCAGCAGCACTGATACACGCTTCAAAAACCAAAGCCCAGCAGACAAGCTGGCTGGTGGGCGCGGGTGGCTTGGAGCCTGTGTTACCACCAGATTAGCCTTGCTCAATATCCAGCATCATTAACTGTCCCCCGCGGTGTTAAAGCACAGAAACCAGAGGGGAAAGAATGGAGACCGGGGAAGAAAAATTGGGAAATTCTGTGCGGAAAGAGAACTGCCGTTATTCAAATCTTTGATCAAAAGCACCATCTAGTGAAGAAAAGCATCACTGCAGCTGGCATCGCTCTGGGGCAGCTGCACCAACGACAAATGGAATTTGACTTTCACCACAGGTTTGCCTACTAAAAAAAACCCCAAATCTCACCATATGCACAGCCCGTATTGTATCTGAGGGAACAAGAACATGCCCAAAAATTGCTACCCTCTGTGTAAATATTTCTCCAGTGGAAATGCCTTCTCCTCCTCCCATCATCTCAGCCACCCTAAAACCCGCAGGGAACGAGGCACCACAGGAAGAGAATGATTTCCATGTTATAATTTGGGAGCTGAGGAAAAGAAAAGGTAAGTGACCGGTCCAAGGTCGTGCAGGAAGCCAGAGGCAGATCCGGGAATAGAGATCAGCCACCCTGGACCTAGGGATGCCTGAACAATAGCACAGCCTCTCCCTCTGTTGTCATTTAACTCTTTCCTAACCCACCAAAAAAGCAGAAGAGGGGTAAGATACACACTTCTCTGCATATATGCCTGCTGCCTAACAGCTCTTGGGGGTCCAGCCCTCAGACCATACCTGCTTTTACCACTGTAAATCAAGGAGGAATGGCAGGAAGGAAAGATGGGGTTGGATATCCTGAGATCAGCAAAGGTGGAGATAGGTGATACTTCTATACCCCCCGGCCTGAGCTGTCCACTCAGCAATTAAAGCAATGAAACGGTACCTCATTTGTCATGTCTCCATTTCTGCGTGTGACAAAACATCACTGGAGGCGTTCAACTTGGTTAAAATGGTTGTGGTGTATGTTTGAGGATTGTTAGCTGCAGGAGGAGAGGATATTGCTCCCTCTTCCCTGGCTTTTGAGTCAGCTGCAAAGACCAGGAACTTGCAGCACGATAATACATCAGAAATGCAGTCTCACTACGTCTACGCTGTTTTCATGCTGAGCTTGGAAATGCTGCAGTGCAGGGTCTGGAAAAGAGAGTGATTATAAAAAACTGGAACCAAACCTCCTAGAAACTAAAAAAAAAAAAAAAAAAAAAAAAAAAAAAAAAGACCTGGGTTCTGCAAAAACCTGTGAGTGCAGTAAATCGAACCTACAGCAAAATTCTGCCAGAGAGAAGAGCTGAGAGACTAGTGACCAGCTGATGACCAGTAAGAGTTCTCCAAAAGGGTCCAGCAAGAGTTCTCCAAGAGGGGTTTGATGTCCTTGAGTCAGAGCCCAGTTCCAAACCAGACAATAACTGGTGCAAAAATCAGGACCAACTTCTTGGGGCCACTGCCTAGAAGGGACACAGACAATTGATCTGCACAGAGCTGCAAGGGCAAAGAATGGAAAAAGCCCCAGGAAGCTCTTCTTTCTCTGTTTTCTACCCTAGGTCTCTGTTTCTTCCCCTAACACCCAAGTCTGTTTTCATTCACTCCTACAAGCCCCGATCAATGCACGCAGGGAGGGGAGGAGGAGAGTCTGCACTCCTGCATCAGAGGCCGAGACAAGAAAATCTTTAATCATGCCACAGCCCTTTGAACATTTACATTTTCCAGCCAAAGGCACAGTGAAATTGGGAGCTTTCAGTTCAAACTAATTCAAGGATGTTTTCCCTGGGGAAGGTTTTTATTACCCTACAGGGATCTCCGCACAGATCTTTGCTCATAGCATAAAGCAACCAAAGCTTTTCTTTAAGAGAGAAGCTACATCTTATACCCCTTGGAAAAAGGTGACAAATAAGAGTCGGGAAGAACTAGAGCACAAAATTGCTGCCCTAGAGAATAGGGTTAAAAGGCTGTAGATCTGCATTCAGTGGTGCTTGCAGTAAAGCAGATGTCACCAAACACAAATGCAAATAGTTTCTTGAGTTTAGAGATATTTTTCCCCCTCAAAAAAGAGCTCCTACACTGCAGGAGGGCAGCAACAGAACAGCAGGATGTTTGTCAAGGAAGTAAAACGTTAAAAGGATTCCAGCCCTTCGCAGTTCTGGCTTGACAAAGAGAGAAAGAAAGGAGGAGATCGACTGCTAATAAAAACAACAGGCGTAGTTTTAGAAATTCATACATTTTTAAAATGTGCACCAACATTTACCAGTCAGGCCTGGACAGTCTCCACAACAAAAGTCCTCAATTTAGGATAGACTCCCCCTAATGTTTCTAAGAAAGGCACCTCGACACAAGTAAGTCACCCAACTTCCATCCAGTGTTGGAACTAATGATCTTTAAGGTCCTTTCCAACCTAAACCATTCTATGATTCTATCTGTTGCAATGTGTGAAACAGCAGGTTTAAACCAATGGTGAATTTGTTGCTAATTGCCCTAGGTTAAGCTAAGAAAACAGAATCCCAGTCAAAGCAACAAAGTCAAGCCTTAGTTCAATGAATTTCCTTCTCTAATTGCGACTCCAGACTAACCCTCTGCTCTGTGAGTCACTGCTCACACAATCACTGCAGGGCACTCAGTTTCAATCAGCTTTGCCAGCACCTGCCAGTCTGGCGACAGACTATTCCCTGTTAAAATAAACAGGCTGGCAGATAGCAGGTAAATGACCACAGGAGCTTGGACAGAGCTCTCGGGCAACTACTGTCCTGTGAAAAAGAGAATGCATTAGGCTGCAGCTCATCCTGCCCTGCTTTGGTGGGGAAGATGATCTGAAATGGCTTCTTCCAGCCCTGATTTTCAGAAGACTCAACTGACTACAGCTTCCAGTAAGGTTGCTATGACACAAATTACCACCTTCTGGTGGTTTTTTGTTTTGTTTTTCAATATCTTTTATATAAATAAAGTTATTCTTTCATTTCATGTTGGTCCTGAAGACACAGAAAAGGGCATTAACATCAGACCATTCAGAATGTGATCTTTTTAGGAAGATCTTGAATTCTTTTATCCTTTTTCCTGAAATATCGATCCCTTACTAATGGCAAACATACTGAAATGAAGTCAGAGCTTCAGTGCACTTTCCTTACTAAAAGAGAGGAGCAGAACACTTATCATAAAAACTTACGATAAATCTGTCTTTCAAAGAGCTGATGTAAAAAGTCATCCTTTATCCTGCTGCTGTTCACAGAGAAAAGACATCCGAGATTAACTGCTTTTGTCTCTGGATGATGCTGAAGTATTTCCAACTGCCTCTCTAAATTATCTTCTGCTCATGCACACCATAACAAACAGATGGAAAAACTCCCTGGGATGAAGCCATGCACCCTTTCCTTCCTCAAGAAAAAAGCTCCTTACGCCACAGGGTCCATTTGGAATTTTGGGATCACCTGGTTCCCAAAGGCCTAATCAGGTTTGCACTACAGCCTGGCAATGCCCTATTGCCCATTCTCAGTGCCATCACCTCAACGAGATGTAAAGCTACAGAACCTGTAGCACATTCAGGCTCCGTTTCATCACAAACTGAAATGTTTCCACACCACCACTGCAGTCTTGTGAGCATTGCTGCGAATAGCACATTTAAAAATGCAGAAATCAGATTTCCCTGATTACGGCTTTGAAAGGCACTCTGCAAAAATGTCTCTTTTCCTCCTTTTACAAGAATTCACTATCCATTCTTTCTCAAAGTCATGTATTACCATCTCACTGCACCTTCTCCAACTTTCATGCGGAGACGTCAAAGAAAAGAACAGCCTTTAGGTCAGCATAATCATCAATGTGCACATAAGATAATGACCATTCCAAGCTCCTCAGAGGCCCTGTTTAGAGGCCAAATCGGAAATTACAAAAGACGTCCCCAAAACAAGCCACAAGAGACAGCCCACCCAGGTCAGCTACTTCGGAACAACTGAATTTCTGTCTTGAGTCTGACAAATTTAGCCTGAACTGCAGGGCTTTGGTGAAGCCAAGCTGCACCCACCGACCTGTCCTCCGTCCCCCCCATTTCTCTCCCTCCCTCCCTCGCTCGCTCGCTCCGGGAACAGAGCTCGGGCGCTCCTCGCCCGCTCCGGCAAACCCCAAAGAGTAGCCGGGCCAGAGGCGACCCTGGCAGGAGGCAGGGGATAAGCAACGCCCGTGAGGAAGGCCGGAGCCCCGCTCCCTGCGTGCCACCCCTCGGGCTTGGGGCTGCCCCGGGCAGGACGGGCCCAGAGCCTGGGCCGGCCGGATAGGCCAAACCGGCGACAGGCGACACTTCCGGTTGGCGCGGCGGAGGAGCCGTCTGTCATTGGGCGCGCTGGCGGAAATCCCGCCTCTTCCCCAGGCGGCGCCTCAGGCGCATGCGCAGGCTGCCGCCACTTCCGGCGGTGGCCATGGTGACGGCAGTAGGCAGGTAGGGCCCGGTCTTCCTCCCCGCGGCCTCCCGCTCCCCTCAGTCCCAGTCCCGGCCACTTCCCGGCGGGGAGGCAGTCCCTCAGTGCCGGCGCCCCCCTCAGGAGCGAGCGGGGCTGCTGTCAGCCTGCGGTGCCCCTGCGGCCTTGCCCACCTCCGCCCGGCAGTGATCTCCCCGGGGGAACCCACCGGGAGCTGCCGCGGGGGCTGCGGGTGCGCTCCTCCGAGGGATGGACGGCTGGCAAACGTGAGAGCCTGGGTGAACCTGGCCTTGATCTGTGCGCAGGGAAACCCTGGGCTCTCAAGTACATAGTTCATACTGCACAGCTATCTATATATAAATCAGGGTGGGGAGAGACACTAAGCCAGCTCTTATTTTCTTACTATGTTTTAGGTGATTCTTGATTTGGTAAATGTCTGCAAAATGTTTTTTTCTGGCACAGCAAATGTTTTCATTTTTGAATTATGCCACTTTGATTTACCTTCTTTGCATCACAAACACACCAATATAGGATTTTTGAGTGGGAGGGTTGGAAATGAAGCTTGTAACTGAATAAAAGTGGCAGGAAGATTTCAGATGGTTTCTCAAGTCCAGTCTGTTTTTTGAGTGTTACAAACATTCCCCCCTCCCCGTACCACTGGGCAAGGTGGTTGTTTTGCGTAACAATTATGTAAAAACACAAGCAGGGTGCCGTTGAATGACTACTGCACTTCCATGGCAGTCTTCATAATACCAGCTGCCATAATTTCTTTTGAGAATTACAGTTGAGTTATTGTATTCCTTCTCCTGAGCCCCTTCTCGGTTTTCAGTTTGAAATGGTTGCAGTGTAGTGAGGAGCTCTGCCCCTGCATTCCTTCTTAGGACTTTTACTGGTTTCTGATGACCTCAGTGTATTTTTTACATTACATTTACTGCTCATAAAGTTTGCAAAGGAAGCTGATTATGCAAGCATGTAAGTACACACTGGCATTTCAGTAATTCAGTTGTTTGAATTAATGCAATCGCTGTCTTTTCTCATTGGGCTCTGAATGAGTTTTTTGAAGTTTAACTTACCATTTATGGGGATCTTGTGCATCAGAAAAATTGTCACCAAATTTCCCATTGGCTTATATTAAATCACTGGCTTAATAGACAATGCTATAGGATTATTTTTTTTTTCCTGGCTCAGATGTCTATAAGTTTGATTTCAGTTTCTTTCCAAAGCAGTTGGGGCAGTAAAACTGTTTAGCTACTATAAAATAAAAATAATGCTTGCTTTTCTTCTTGCCAAACATGGCTTTAAGGGATTTAGTGACTTTGGTCTGCTGGAGGAAATGCCCATTTCCCCAGTAAATAACGGGTTTTGATATAGAGTGTGATGAGAAACTCATCCGTCCGTTCAGTTGTGCTCAAAGTTCTCAAGAATCCAAAGGGAAGAAATTAAAAGTCTGTTTTCTTTTAATTAGCATGATACCTATTTTAGAATGTGTTCTATAAAATCAGTATGTGCCCCAAAACTAATTACAGTAATAGACAATTGCAGCTGATTCACAAGCTGCCTTTTTTTTTTCCTTCCCCATCTAGAGTGTGGACAGACTGGTATTTATGGATGCTCTGGATTCAATACTAGAAATTATTTGCTTAGTACTAGAAAGAATCAGAGGGTCATTGTAAATTTTGTATCATTTTGAATTCACCTTTATCTTTTTAATCTGGGGGTTAAATTACTCCCACGTTTCGAAGGTCACAGACCGTACTCCTGAGGTTTGTTTTTAGAGGCAGTTCTTGGCTGTGCTAGCATTGGACAGAGCGCGTTTGCTTGGACTCCTGCCATTTCCAAATTTAAGTCGGGTCTGTCCCGTTAAAAGACCGGAGGGAGACACCATCTCACAGAGTCACTGGCAAGCCAGTTCTTTTCAAAGGTAGGATATTGTGCTTTCTTCAGACTAAAGTTGGTAGCTAATCAAACTTAAAGCTGCTGTGCTTCTGGACAAGGGCTTCCTTAGAAAAAATAATTTTTTTTCCTGCCTTTTATCCCCCCACCTTTTATATGACACCTTTTGATTTCTGAAAATAGCCTCCCAGTTGCTGCCATTTGTCATGTAAAGGACAATGTGATTCTAGGTGGCTGAAGCTAAAGGAGAATAGGTGTTGTTTAGGGAAATTACCATGTTTTTAGTTTCTTTTAGGAGTTGAGCTCACCTTTGCTGCCTTTAGCGCACTCTATTAATGAAGATCCTTGTTCTTTCAGAAATCATTGTCCTGGCTTTTATGGGATAACATCCAGTTTTATTTTAAGAGGAAAGGTTTTGGGGTTTTTTGGTTTTTGTTTTTTTTTTTTTTAAATGGATTTATGTGATTTATTTTATGGTAGGCCTTTCAAAAAGCTTCCAATCACCTGTATTGCTTACATTATCGGTGTTCTTATTTCTGCTGTCCAATAACCAGGTTGCTCCAATCCTTCCTTTTGGGATGGAGAACTGAGAATTACAGGCCTTTATTTGAACCGATTATGAGCAGTGGCTTCTCTCCTGCCGATAACCTGCTGTCATAAACATTATCTGTTAAATAGTGATAACATTTTTTTTAGCATGAATACACAAAGGTTTGAACAAAGGTGATAGTGGGGTCTCAAGGCCTTTGAGCAGGTGGTTTGAGGATATCCAGTTCATCTCAAACTAGGTGTGGAAACCCATGTGTTCCCTGCCCTCCCCCATATTTTTAATGTGACATGGCATAATCTGAGTTATGTCTCAGATGATAGTCTTCAGCTACTTCAGAGCGTTACCTGCTTTTTATCTTCTCTTCCCAGCCTTTGACTTGCAACTTAGTAGTTTTGTTGATCAAGTCTTTTTTTTTTTCTCTTTTTTTTTTTTTCCCTCTGATCTGTCTCATTCTTCTTCAGATTGGAGCTGGTGTTTTCCCTCTGGCTTTTGCAGCGAATAATCCTAATAATGAACAGAACATAACTTCTCCTTCATGTTGCAGCAGGTCTTTTTTTTGGTCTTTCCACCAAATAACCCTGAAAACTGAACAGAACTGAACTGCCACCCTGTTATGTCAGTAGCCTGGCACTGAGGTCCGTAAGATGGATGTTGTTGAACATTCTGCAGTGTAGCTTGAGCTGATTTTCATGTTCTCTTATTCCACTGATATTTATATTATCAGTGGTTTTTTTTCAGCATGTTCAACACGACAAGCTAAAATGAGGACTCGTGGGTTTGTGATATAAACTAGTCTATGAAATAAAAGAAAAACTTATTGCTGTAGGTCTAGGAATTCTTTCTTCTCTCTATAACGATTCAGTTCAACAAGGTTGTCCTCTTTCTCAACCCTGACTGAACTGAGATTTTCTTTGTCAGGGGCTCTTACAAAGGGACCATTTGAGTACCTTCCTTGGAAGAAGGTACTGCAACTGTATGCCCTAATAAAAAAGGACCTACATCTCTGATCGGTTAGTCCTTCTCTCTCTCGCTTCCCTCCTTCATCCAGCCTTTCTCTTCCCCATCCCATATTTCCCTTCCCCATATACCAGAGGGGAAATTGATTCACAGTAGCCTGGAAGCAGCAGAAGTGGGTTGTTGCTGCTGTCTGGGTTTGTGGCTCACTACAGCCTCACGGCAGGGACTGGGTAATTTGCCCAGTTCCTGTATATAATGACTTGGGGAGAAAGAAAAACAGTAAAAGGCTAGGAAAGATTTTTCTAATGAAAAAAAAAAAAAACCAAAAAACAAAAAGGATTAAAGGCAGACCTTCTTTGTTTACAAAGTAGATGAATAAGGGATACGATTAAGGAATAAGTTAAGCAGGGATAACTAGCTCATATGGATGAGCAGTGGATGCTACATGACCAAAACACAGTAAGCTTTTAGCTGATTGGGTCAGGGGCTCTTTTCTACCAGCCCCTGTAGCAGAAAGTTCAGTCCTTACAAAGTCAACCTTTACTTTTGCCAAAGAATGGGAAAGAACTGTGCTGTAATCAAACATGGGACTCCCTCCCATCTCCTCGGGTGGTTTAGTTAGAAAAGGTGTCAGAAAAGCCCCATCTTCCCAGTTACCTTTTCATCTGTTTTAAGCCATCATCTGCATTTTACTGAAATCAGAAGCAAAGCTGGTCAGGGCCAGATTTTCAAAATGCCTCAGCTTCAACATGGGCTCATAAAGGAAGTGCCACTCCACCTGTCAGCTCCCACTTTGGAAATAACGAAAGGTCCTAAATGGGAGCCGAAGGTTTTTGATTCCAAAGTGTCCTGTAAGCCACACTGCTCAATGTCAGCACAGCACCTGTTGTCCCTGCCCACATCTTCTCTTCTAAATCTCAAGAGACTCTTGAGAGCAACAAAAATAAAAAAAAAAATAAATAAAGAGGGCAGCTGCTTTAACTGACTAGCTGAACATGAACCAGTAAGGAGAACCTCCTGCTTATCCAGCCTAAAGAAGGCCAGTGTCCCAGAAATTATTTCAGGGGTGATATACACTCTTCTCTTGCGTTAAATCAACTCTACCAGTCCTTTGCTGTAAATCAGTACAAAATACACACTCTTTCAAGGAGGTAGAAGAATAAGCTGCTGGTCTGAGCAGCCGGGTGCCATGCTCATGCACTGCTTTGCAACGGAATGAGTTTAATCCTCCTTTTGGGTTTCTGGTTTCCCACTTTGGGCATATTCCCTAAGCCTGGGGGAGCTTGTTGCCTGGATGTCTTGCTGCATTATACACAGTATATTACACAATTAAGTTCTTTGTAGATACGTGAGTTAGCTCAGGAATGAGAAGTTCCACAGTACCTTAAGAGCTGTGTATTAGGTTGATGGTTTTATTTTTAGACCTTGTCAAGCTTATTTAGAGCTAGCTCAGCTATCTTTATGGGGTTTTTTTATTGTGTTTTAGTTATACCTCCAGAAATACTTTATACAGTTCACTATGGGTTCAGCGAATTAGTCTGTTCACTGACCAGCTACTTGAGAAATTCTGTCCAAACCCCTAATGGAAATCTGGAAGAGCCTGATATTTTCCACATTAGCTCTGTTCCATGGCACGTAGAGCCTCTGTCATCCCATCAGCTCCGTACAAGCTCAGTCCTACTTAATGACACTGAATTCTGGCTCAGCATTATTAGTTATCTCCTGTTTTCTGTTCTCATGCTGTCTTTTTGAAGTAGTGTATGATTTGCCTGCCCAGACTTTTCCAGTATCTTCCTGGTAAAGATCTATCTATCTTGCAGGTCAAACTGTAAGAGTTCAAACTCTATCTGCACAACAGGGAAGATATACTGATATTTGGTTTTGACTTTATGTGTGCCCCAAAAGTTATATTGATTCCAGGAGGGGGTTGTAACTGACTTTACTGTGACAACAAGCATAAAAGCTTGGGGGTATCTACAGTGGGAAAATTAGTGACCTTTTTTACAGCATAAGTATCACTTACTCTTTGGCCATGTAGTAAGCTGTAACATAAACTGCTCCCTTGAAGGCAATGGCTTAGCGAGGAGATTTAGGCTACGCATTGGTATCAGAATCTAATTCCAGGGTGAGCTAGGTCTTATAGATACCTTTAGCTTGGGTTTCCTTCACAGGTTTAATTTCAGTATATTAGAACACAGGTTCATGCTGTTAAACTGCATAATTAACGTCAGCATAAAAGTAAAGAGCATGAACGTAGGCTTTCGCCTACTAGATTGGACATTGTTCATTTAAATCAGGTAACTTGTCTCTATAACAGGTGGTGAAAGACACTGGAGTGGAAGCACAGATTTTAGTGCATTAAGAGAAAAAAACTTACTCTGAGCTTCCAGAAGATAGACTGGCTTATTTCCATCTGGAATAATACACAGTAACTGGTCTCTGGCATGTAGATACTGCAGTACTGGCTGTTCTAGAGAAATCTAAGAGGTTTTATTACAATCAGAAAACTGCAGAGACACATCCCAGCCCTGAGGAGCTTCCACTCTACACTTTGTACAAGAGAGTGAATCTAGTGCAGAATGTGGGAACAGCATCTCTGAACCCAAGTTTGTTACATGACAGCTGACAAGATCCACTACCAAATATCCAGCTGGGATGTCCAGATTAGTATTTAAATGCTTAAAATTGGATACTGATGTGATATTTTGAAAGTCTAAATGAAAGGATGAGTAGATCTGTTGAAGATGGGATTTGGTTTATTGGTGATCTAAGGCAGGGTTCAGAATAAAGGATTTCCCTAGTTTTCAAGCCCCTGCTAATCTTCTTGATGGTGAAATGGTCTGTTTCCTTTCATCCTATGGCTCTAGGAAGACCGCTCAGAAAGGAAAACTCATGGATTTCACAAGCACAGTCATCATCCCACTGCTTTTTGGCAGCTTGGGGATCTTTGCTGTCTTCCGGCTACTGCAGTGGATGCGGATGCGAGCTTACCTCCAGGAAGCAGTGGTCGTGGTCACAGGGGCTACCTCTGGCCTGGGAAAAGGTAGGTACCGAAGGAAGGGCCCCAAAGGTAGGACAAAGAGAGGGTTGTTGAAGGGGCACCTATGGGAATAAAGCAGTAATGAGATGAAAGATCCAATTGCTCTGAATTTTGAGAGACATACCTTGCACAGCCCTACAATAGCCAGCCCAAAATTTGATGCAAGAAAATCTCAAAGTTTGTTGAGGAAAATTTTAATTGTGTAAAATGGAGCTCATCATAGCAAGGAGCAAATTATGCTGTTCTTGTGCTGTCAGGGGTCTTTTTTCTAAATCCTGAAAAAGCCAGGAAGTTAAATTATTTCTCTAAAACTTCCCAGAACTGGTGTTCTGCATTCATGTTTGTTGTATTTCCAGATACCCTGCCCTACTTTCCACTCTTTCTCCCTACCCCTCGCCCCCAAGTTAAGGTACCTTTCCTCTTTTGATACAAATTCTAAATTCAAACTCTTGGCAACATTAACATCAGTGAGTATTTTTTCCTAAATAAAAGCACAGAGGCTTTTTTTTTTTTCAAATGAAATGTGTTGAAATGAATTGATTTGTTCTCTAATTCTGCTTTCTATAATTGCTTTAAAAGTGTCTTGAAGAGAAGACAAGGTGCTCTCTGCTATCAAGGCCTTTCATTAGGATGAGTACATTCATAGAACAAATAGCTTAAACTGATGCTGGTTTTGCATGTGCATTTGTCATTGAAGGCAGTGGCATTCAGTAACTGAATGTCCAAAGGAGATAGAATCCTAGAATTGCCCAGGTTGGAAGGGACCTTTAAGATCATCAACCATCCACCTAACTCTGATAAAAAACCATCACTAAAATGTGTCACTAAGTGCTATGTCAACCCGTCTTTTAAATACCTCCAGGGATGGTGCCTCAACCACTTCCCTGGGCAGCCCTTCCAAGGCTTAATAACCCGTTCAGTGTAAAATATTTTCCTAATCTCCAATCTGAACCTCCCCTGGTGCAACTTGAGGCCATTTCCTCTTGTCCTGTTGCCTGTGACTTGGGAGAAGAGACCAACCCCCACCTCTCTACACTCTCCTTTCAGGTAGTTCTAGAAAGTGAAATGGTCCTCTGCCTGTCACAACAAAAGAGCTGGGAGTGGTAAAAGAATTTGTATTTCACATCAAGAAGAGATAGAACTGGTATCTCGGGATGGACCACCCAGCTGTGGTAGGCTGGGCAGATGAAGCACTGTGTGGTGTTGGATATAGATTTTCACCATTGTACAGTGAAGTTTCCTCCCTTACTGACTCATTGGCAAGATCTTACACTATTCCCCTCACTCCCAGTTATTAATATACTAGACCACTTCTAATGACTGCGTGTTCTTAAACACCCTTCGTTATCATCCACTGTCATCTCTTGCACAAATAAGCAAATTGTCTCGCTGGGTCACAGAGGGGTAGGGTAGAAGAACATGCAATTGCCTCAGCAGCTGGTAGTGCTGAAAGGAAGACAAGAGCATGGCATCCCTTTTTCAGCCTTTTCCTGTTGAAGAACATCACCTTGATGAAGCCATTAGCTCCAAGGCTTCCAAAACCTTTGGAGGTGTTCACTAAAACCAAAACCTCCAAGACCAAGCCCCACTGCATCAGATGACATACACAAGGTAACTGTACTCCCTCTCAGGAGGGGTACATAGTCAAAAATTAAGAGGCACAGGCAAATTCAACCAGTTGATGGGGGAGGATGTGTACACAGCACAATAACTGCATAACCAGCACAGTGACTGTGAGCACACCAGCTGCCTCACTGCTGTCACGTGTCCATCACAGTCACAGGAAATCTTGCTGTGACTTCACTGTAAATCAGGCTGTCACCCAGAAGTAATAAAGTCACCTTAGATCTTCACCAGCTATAAAAAGTTTTAGCCTACCACCAGATATGATGGGGATCTGTTGTCTGTCTCCATCACTCAAATACCTACTTTTCTCTTTTCCTTGCTTCCTCCAAAGAATGTGCAAAAGCCTTCCATGCAGCTGGCTCCAAGCTGGTTCTCTGCGGCAGAGACAGCGAGAAACTCAAAGACCTGGTGCAGGAGCTTTCTACCATGACCAATCACCGAAAGAACGTAAGTGGGGGAGAAGGAGAGGCTTCTTGTCTCGGGTGGCTGGGATTTCTGTTCACATTACTACAGAAATTACAGAATGGCTTGTGCATTGAGCAACAGGAAAAATGCAACTCTGTGGTTAGGGATACACATTGGTACAGGAGTACTTGGAGCTGACGTGTCATATCTCATAAAAAAACCTACAAAAATAAGCCAGCTGAAAGACTATTTCCCTTGTAATAGAAGTGAAAGCACAGGGGAGTGCAGTGCCCAGACCCCCTTGCATCTTTATATCATGTACTGAATCTGGAAAAGTGACTCTCCTTGTGTTGTCTTTTATTTTTGATGTCTAATTCTGCTGACAGTGGCTAAAAAAAGGTATTACTGGCTTCTAAAGAAGACACGTTATTTAAGTTTTTTACTTCTTTAATAATACTATAGCAAACTTTAATACTTGAGGAAGATCTCACTTGCCCCTTTCCTGCGCTTTGGTGTAAGGAACAGGTTACAGGAGCAGAGAAAGATGAGAGCACAACCTGCTTCTGCCACGTGTTCCTACCAAATGGAACTGCCACACTCTAATTGCACAAGGTTTGGGTGGTCCCACTTCTGCACTTCCAGAGCTGGGAAATCCCATCATAAGCGTGAACGTGCAGCACATTCAGCACAGCCTGAACTGATCTTTTGCCAACTTTTGTTTATTCACAGACACACAAACCTCACACTGTGGTGTTTGACCTCTCGGATACTAAAACTGTCCTAAACGCTGCTGAAGAGATCCTGAAGTACTTGGGTCACGTGGACATCCTGATCAACAACGCAGGCATCAGTTTCCGAGGCACAATTGTGGACACAGGACTGGATGTGGACAAGAAAGTGATGGAAACAAATTACTTTGGTCCTATAGCCCTCACCAAAGGTACCTGTGAGCCAGATGACAAGGGGACAATGGATTTGGCAGATAGTTTCTGCAGCCAACACAACTAAGCACAGCTTCACTTCCGTTTGTAATTGGATTTGGTACAGTAGAGTGTAAGAGAGGAGGAAAGTTTTATTTTATGGGCAGGCCTAAAGTTGATGCTTGGGCACGACTGCATGGGAAGTGCCTGATTAGAGATACCACCTTGTTTAAAACACCTCCTGTCTCTGTTCTGGCAGGAACTCGGGATGAGCGATATGGTTAGCCTGTCTGCTCTGATAAAACCCCAGAGAATGCAGTATGGGTTCAGGTGAAGCTGTAGCTTTCCTAGGAAGCTTCGGTTCCACAGAAAGTTCAGCCTGGAGCGTGTCAGCTGCAGGAATTGGAAAGAGGGCTGGTGGCAGAAAAGAGCAAGTCCTGTGGGAGATCACAGCAACTACAACAGCCTTTGAGCAGCCTCGCTGGCACAAGGAATCTCCCGATAGGGGAACATCCCAGCCAGGCTGCAGCTTCAGTGAAAAGCATCCTGAGCACTATCCCTTGCCCGACCCTGAACGAGGACCTTGTAATTCATTTAGGCATCTCTGAATTCTCTGAAAGCATTGATTCTTGACAGCAGTAATGGCAGGACTGTTATTCTGAATGGGTCTTTTCTGTCTTTTGCTAGCACTTCTCCCCTCCATGATCAAGAGGAGACAAGGCCACATTGTGGCCATCAGCAGCGTTCAAGGCAAAATAAGCATTCCTTTCAGATCTGCATGTAAGTACCTCCACAGAAGATGGGGAAGACATATTTGGGGCAGCGTACTGAATGAATACTTGGCTACTGCTTCCACATTTAGCTCTCTGTAGAGCTGGCTTCATGCAGGGAAGGCAGAGCTGTGCATCATTCTTAACATGGTCACAAATCACTGACAGCTGCTGAGGAAGGCACTCTCAAATATAAAATCTTAGCCCTGTCCTAAAGTTCTTAAGGGATAGGCAAAGAGTATATGTTTTCAGTGTCTTGAAAATAGCTTGATACTCTGATCTCAACACTTGAGAGTACCTATAAACTTTCTGATTAATTCATAATTTTATTGTTTTATCCTTGCTGTATGCCTGGTTCATCTCCTATAAGAAAGTAAGAACTTTTTGTTTTAATAAGTTGTAAAGTGCCATAGTACAACCAAAATCAAAATAAAAGCCTAAACGGTTACCTTGATCCAGCAAACTCTTCATGCTGTATCAGGTACGACAAGAAATAATATTGGTGAGGTGACTGGAAAAAGCCTCATAGAAGAGGAACTAAAAGGAGACTGGTATGCAAGCATCTGTAAATCACTGAAAATAAACATAAAAATGGAAAAATACGGCGAGGATGGCATAAGAGTGAGGATAAAGAGTAAAGGAGAACCTGGAATGCCTGGGCCATCTGGTCTTGCAGATGATGGGAGTACGATTGCACCAAGAAATGTCTTCTGAAGAGCTTCCAGGCTGCTTGTGGAGGCTTGAAGGGTTCTGAAAGCAGCTTCCAGGCCCGGCAGTGTGGAGCTCAGCTCCTGCCTAGGCCTTCTGCCTGCCCTATGCTCTGTGCTGCTGGTGTCAGCCCTGCGGCCGTGCCGAGGTGACAGCAATCACAGTGGTAGTGACCAAGTATATGTGGAAAGGGAGGGAGCAAAAGGAGTCGCTCAGCCATTTAAGAGGGGGAAATCCTGCCCGAGGCCACACTTGTCTGCCTCTGTCTGCTTGTGTGATCTGGTTCTGACTCGTGAGCAGCCGAGCTCTGAACCTGCTCTGCCAGTGCGTAGTGCTCAGTGTGCGTGGGCCAGCAGTGACCGTCAGCTCTGCCCTCCTCTGCCGGCACCGCGTTCCCCCGGCACGGCCCAGCCCGTGAAATGCTTCCCAAGCCAGGCTTCGTGTCGCCTTTATCGCGAGTGGGAGACAGCTTGGGTTCGCTGCGCAGTGCTTTAGCACGGCCGTGGTATTAAGCTCAGAATCCCAGCCAGTTTTCAACTTGAATATTTACATTTTGCCTTCCTAAATTGCCTCTCACTCCCACTACCTGTTGCTGCCATTCACTAAAACCTAGAAGTTGGAGAACAGCTGCTGGGTGCTTGCCCGGAATTGGCTGCCTCTGAAATGCCATGAAAAACCCATTCAGGGGAGTGAATCTTCCTTCAGCTTCTTCTCCTTAGTGCACAGTCCTTTTCCTGTTTTTCAGATGCTGCCTCTAAGCACGCTACCCAGGCCTTCTTTGATTGTCTACGAGCAGAGGTGGAGCAGTATGACATTGAGGTGACAGTTGTAAGCCCTGGATACATTCAGACAAACCTCTCTCTCAATGCTGTAACAGCAGATGGATCTCGCTATGGAGGTGAGATACGATTTTCCACCCTGTATCTAAAGCATCTCCACCTCACTGAGTTACTCCAAAGTGCACTTGCAATGTATGGCCTCTGGTGGGGACACAGCTTAGCCCTGAAGTATCAAAAGACAACTTTGGATGCAGAGTAGGAGTAGTAACCCCCAAAATTTAGACTTCCTAGACAGCAATTACTGACTTTTCGCCCAACTGTGAATTCTACCTGTCTGTGCTCCCATACATAACTGCTGTAAAAACCAAAACAAACAGCCACAGATAGTCACATCAGAGCATTCCTAGGAAAGGTACCTAAGTGTGGGCTTACCTGCTGGCACTGGTGTTTACTGGGCTTTCCTTTGGCAGTTATGGACAAGAACACCGCCGAAGGACAGACACCCGCAGAGGTCGCTCAGGTGGTTCTCAATGCGGTGGGACAGAAGAAGAAGGAAGTACTTGTAGCTGGCCTGACACCCTCCCTGGCTGTCTACCTGCGAAACATCTTCCCCAGGCTCTTCTTCACCTTAATGGCAGCTAGAGCAAAAAAGGAGAGAAAAGCAAAGGACTCTTAGAGCTCAGCTCATCCGAGCAGTAACTGTAGGGAGAGGCTGACCCCCTGCAGTTTGGCTGGGACATCAGCGGAGGTGCTCCTGCAGGAAAAAACCTTTTCAAAATGCTGCAGTTGACCATTGCATGGGGAGTGGGAAGTGGTTTCCCCTACATCAGGGCAGGCCCACCGGCTGGAAGACAGCACCTAAACCTCCCCTGAAGAAGGGTGCTTGGATGAAGGGAGGGCTGAGGCTGCAGGGGAGGGTAACTCAAGGGAACACACTTTGCAGCAGGGGAGGCCCCATGTGCTGGAAGACGGCACCTCTCCTCACTCCAGGTACACTCAGCTTTACTGCCCTGCTACAAATAAAACCCACCTGGTTTGCCTTCACACAAGCAGATCTCAGCTTTCGCCACCCCACAGCCCTGTGAAATAGAGTCCTCAGCTGGGAGCTCTCGTGATCAGTGTCTCCTTCCCACTCCTTCCAAGCTGATCCAGAACATGTTGCTTGAAATGGGAAACTTCACAGACCCCCTGCTTGTTAACGTGCCAAATCATCAGAGATGTTAATATAAAGTCGAGTGCCACTTTTAAAGAAGTAACTGATGTAAAATATAAGTCTTATTTGCCAATTATTTTATCTGTCTGAATCATGCCTTACTGACATACAGGGTACATTTAACTCTGTACTACCTGACAGTACGGGATTAACCCCAGCACAAGCTCATGCAGGGAAGGACTGAAGAGATAGAAATCAGCAGAGCGAGGTGTGTGTGTAAATGCTGGTGTGTGGAAATCCCCTGCAGCTGATGGTGGCACACCCGGTGCACCTGCAGGCCTAGAGCCCAGAGAAGGTGTGATTCCATAGATGCCAGGCAAGCAGAGGAGAATCTCTGCACACTGGGTGGACAGTATAGGGACAGCCCCTTAGTTCTCACCTGTTTTAAAGCAATCACAGATGCTAATTAGGATCACATCCAGTGGGGGAATGATACCCTCCTGTTCACATATCACAGGCTTCTGGGAGCGCCATGTTCCATTCTTCACCCCTTCCCATATTGGGAGGGATACAGCACCACTAGGAAAAAGGAGTGGCTGCACAGAGATAGTTCAGTAATCTTTTTTAACTTGTAATTCAAGTAAAACCTACTAACAGAAGCCAGGTGCAGAGCCCTGCTGCCGCCTTCATGCACTTACCAGCATTTTAGGCTTCCAGTATCTGAAGGGAGCTACAGGAGAGCTGGGGAGGGACTCTTTGTCAGGAAGTGCAGTGACAGGACAAGGGGTAATGGTTTTAAATTGGAAGAGAAGAGATTTAGATTAGATACCAGAAGGAAATTCTTTCCTGTGAGGGTGATGAGACCCTGGAACAGGTTTCCCAGACAAGCTGTGGCTGCCCCATCCCTGGAGGGGTTCAAGGCCAGGCTGGATGGAGTTTTGAGCAACCTGGTCTGGTGGGAGGTGTCCCTGCCCAGGGCAGGGGGTTAGAATTCAATGATCTTTAAGGTCCCTTCCAACTCTAACCATTCTATGATTCTATGATTTTCCACGTATATTGCCTTGTATGCCCTGCCTGTGAGCACACAGCTGATGACAAATAAATCACATTGCTATGAAATCCATCCTTTGTTCTACTTCAGCTCCTCACAGCAGGTAATGTTAAAGAAAGGGAAAGCAGGAGGGGTTTGTTTTTCTTTTCTTACCCTCCTGCAAGGTACTATTGTACCAGTAATAGATGCAGCACTACATACTTCATCCCTGTCCTCTTTACATCACCTGTTTCACAGGAGACGGTGTGAATCCACACAGGGAATTAGTCACACTGAGACTCTGATACAGGTGTGCAGGCTCAGCAGGACCTTCTCCTTCACGATGCCTTTTCCTGACCACTACAGATTCATAAACGGTCTCTGAGAATCCATCCCAGATGATGACCAGGCCGTGTTTAATGACCGTGCTGCTGCTGCTTGGTTAGGACACCCTCTGCCACTTTCACCATGGCTGAGGTTGCAGATTTGTTACATAAAGGCCTAGGGTTGAAACTCAAGTTGAAGCTTTCAGGTGTATGTATCTCTTTTACCTGTTAAGATTGGAAACCAGGATGTTACCTTCTCTCCCTTGCCACGAGGGGAGTTTCTTTAAGTGTTGAGCTTTTCCTTTCATGCTTTGCATGTTCAGCTCCTCCGTTTCTTGGCAAAATACAGCACTGCTGCCAGTCCTGTCCAGCTGCTCCATCTTCTGCTGTTTCAGGTCACAGCCACCCAGGAAGGACCGAGGGGCCCCTTTGCGTTTCCATGTTATCATCCAGGGAGCTAAGGGGCAGAACTCGTCAGGCCTGAGGAAAAAAAATTGCACATGGAGAGTTACTGTAGTTACTGCTTGAACTACAGCTCCAAGCCAGAGGTTACCGAGTGTGCACGTTCCCCTTTGAAAGTAAATTCCCTGTGATGAGAGGACTTTAGCTTGTCCCCAGCACTGTAACCCATGAGCTGCTGACCCTCGGGACCCCTCTCATTCCCCCAGGTCACTGTGCATCGTTTCAGCTCTGACTTACTAATAGCCAGGGCATCACTGAGCATCTCAGCTAGATTATCACTAATATTTCTTGAAAAACAAGCCTTCTCACTCCCTGATCTATGTCCTCTCCATCTCAGAACGGAGTGAAGGGTGTGTTTTTAACAGACTTACCTGTTGTGACAGCGCAGCTGACTTTTCACCTTTTCTCCTGCAATTAAGAGACCCCAGGAAACTTGCTTATTTTTAACTCCAGAGTCCTCGATGCAAGGAAGGCGTTCAGGGAGCCCACCAAGGGTTACTCCTCCTGCCAATCGTTCCAGGCAAGGGAAAGCTTAACACAAAAACGTGCCAGGATTTGGTGAAGAAAAGGAACTAAAAGCCCTCGTGGTTATTCAGCACTGATTAAAAAATAAAAAAAGAAAGAGCAGGAATGTCTTTTGTGTGGCCAGCACAAGGATATTTCGGGGCCTCCTGCAGCCATAAAGCACACATTAGCTATGGCAGATCTGCCACGAGTTTAAAATTCATCCAGCAGACGGGAACTTTAGAAACAAACAATGTCAGAGCTGGGGAGGCAGCTTGCCCAGCAGTTCTTGGCCTAACCGCAGCGGGATGAAGCGGTTGCATTTCTTCCCCTCCTCTCTGCCAAGGCAACTGTACATTGTTGCTATAAATAGAGACGCTCTGGATCCCGGCTTCTTTTAACCTTGGAGGGAGACAACTCGGCCACTGTACCAGCAAAAGAGGCAAAGGGTTGTTGCCACCCAGAAGCGTCTCGATGCCACGGGAGTTTCCTCCAGTCCCACGTGCCTGTTCAGGGGGTAAAAGTACTTGCTCAGAGCTCCCAGTAAACCCCGTTCACCCAGCACGCCCACGACTGGGGCTTAGCACGCCCCGCTAACACAAAAAGCTGTGTCAGCAGAAAAGGACGAGTTGGAAGCGCGGCCGGAAAAGCCGGCTGCAGTGGGGAGGAGAGGAGTCCCTCCTCGGTGCCTGCCGTTTGCAGTTTGGAAAGATAAAGATAGAACTACTGAATTTGGGTTCTGACCTCGTGAGAACTCCCTTCCAAGGTCAGAGCTTCAGCTGTGGAGGTCAGACTGCGACTAGCACGGAAGGAAGCGGTACCTACACCCATGCGCAGGCAGTTTTTATTACAGGGCTTTTGCTCCTGTGTTCAGACGGTAACGCTTGAAGCTGTGCCAAGCCGGCCCCGTAAAGGCAAGCCACGCCTGCTTTCCATCTGGTAGGAGGAGATTATAGCAAGCAAGCCCCTATCTTTTAAAAGTAACTGGCAGATCTTGCAAAACTGTAAACACTTCCCATCCTAAGAACAAGATTTTGACAGCTTTGAGCTAAAAAGCTGCATTAACGCACGAGGCTTCCAAAATTTCAGATACCACAGTTAAAAGGTGCGATCGGGTGGATGCTCTGCCGCAGCAGCAGGAGGCAGCTCCTGGAGCGTGTGTTCCAAGCAAGAGCAGTGGAATTGTGCAGTCGGGGCACAGCCGGCCGAGTGTCAGCAGCAGTAGCAAAGCACAAAAGTAAGGGCTGGACTCCCACCACTCCCACTCCACATTTCAGTGGAGTTAAGAAGAACACATCAGAAAGAACTTGTACAGGAACTGAGCAGAATGTGCCTGTGGCTGGAAACTTCATGTTGTCTCCATTGCACGGAGAAATAATGGTGGGAGGTGGCTGGGCAGCAGAGGATTTGGACACCTTTAGCCTCAACCATCAGTTTAAGCAATTACCAAAAAGATATAAATACTGGGGTAACAAGTAAGCCCTTTTCCAAGAAATACCCCTTGTCAACAGGGAAGGCAACACCCTAGAGCTATTCCTTCATCAGATGGTGAAGTAACATGGATGCTGCTGCCATGTGCAACGGACAAGAGGAAAATCAGGGCTGTGTGTGAGCATAAATAATTACCATCACTGGAGTTCTCACAGCAAAGCCTCCTTTCCTTGAAAGCACGCTATAAAAGGGAACTATGATAAGAGTAACAAGAGAGCAAAAGCATTTGAAATTCTCATCCTTTAATGGTCAATGATAATTCTGGCTGGTTCTGTGTAATACAATTAAACAATATACTTAAATGTTTCCAAAAAAAAAAAAAAAAAAAAAAAAAGAAGCTCTCACACCCCCTCCTCTTTCTATAGCTTCCTTTCACCGACATTCCACTGCTGGATTGGATTCCCATGGCCTAACGTACAGCTCTCAAGCCACCACACATCCACATCTTAAGTGTAACGAAGAACTGAAAAACCTTGGTGCACCAGTGATGTGTTATTTTAAAAATAACAGCTCTATTAAACCAAATCCTTCCCAGTCTCCACCGCTTCTCAAAGAGGAAAAACAAAATGTTACTGTGGGAGTCTTAATACACTTGTCTTTGTGGGTTTCTCTCTTCCCTGCTGAAGTCATACGGCGTAGAGTTCATAGATCTTCTTTACACAGTACACCAGGGCAGCGAGTGCTATCGTGTTGTGCAGTCTCTTTCTGTGCAGGTCGTCCTTCCTCACCAGCACCACCGGGGTGGAGGAGGTGAGCGTATGCAGGGGCAGGCGGGAAAGTTTATAGGCATCGTACTCCACTTGGTACTTGCAACAGGGATCAAATTGCCAAGAGATCCCGTACAGGGTGCAGCAAGCCACGCTCAGCACACCAGCAGGCAGGGAGATGTAGTGAGAATAATCTACTGGAAGTGCCAGAGGGGTGAAGAGGCAGGTGGTGCCCGCTAACACGGCCGTCTTGTGCAGGCAGTTCCCGACAGTGATCCAACGGGCCGTCTCGTCCCCGATGCGAGTGGGCTCTATCACTATGTACTTGTACTGCGCTTCCAGGGCCTGCTCCAGCTCGTACTCAAACTGGTCCTGAGCGTTCTCTCCATTGTAGATCTCGTGCACGATGTAGCAGTCCGTGGAGGACAAGGTGACCCTGTGAACAGGAAAGGGAGAATTAAAACTACAGAGCTTATAGACGAGAGCTTTTCACCCACCCAGCTGTCAGAACCGGAGAGAAAAATGCCTGAGCTGAGGGCAGCCCCTCAAGGTCAGTCACTGCCTCTGTTCAACAAGCAGCAGCTTTGTCAACTCAAGATTCATTTCACATCAGCTAATTATGCCCGCTGTACATGAAGCCATCCCCAAACGAGGCAACATATTTTTCTTTACCTTTTCCTAACCTGGAGGAACTAGAACATTTTGAGAAAACAGAATATGAAATGGTTCCTCACACTGATAACTAACCAGTTTCGCTAGAGATACTGGAAATGTTACACCTTCGCAGCCAGACCAGATGGGTCAATGAACTGTACAGATTTAAGGCCTTTTCACAGAAAGTAGAACTAGCAATTCATCCACCAAGAGGGCAAGTTGCACTGGAATAATTTAAGAGAGGAAGCATCTTCCAATGAAGCTGTTTGCTTTCTCCCCACAGTAGCTATCTCCTTGCCACTTGCTATTTGGTCTTCCACAGTAAATCCAGCAAGGATGGCCAAGAAACATTGCTGGAAGTGAAGGTGAAAAAGGTGGCAGAGCACTCAGTGAACAGAACAGTTCACTCCCTCTGCTGAATTAGGGCACAGCAAAGCAAGAAAGGAATAATTTTTTTAACTCGGGCTTTAACAGCGAAGAAAGAGCTGCTTGCTTTACCTCGGAGCAGGATCCCTACTGACAGGGGACTCACAAGACTTGTACATTCCCCATTTCAATAACAGCTTTTAACTACCTAAAAATCACATCCATTTCCACTTTCCCTCCACACAGTTCACACACACCACCTCAGCTGCAGCTACATTAATGTCACAGACTGCTAAGAAATAAGATTATGACTGTTTACCTGTGCTGTGAAAGGGTAAAACCCCATCCATTAGAACAAGGCAAAATCCTCCCTTCTAAGCCGAAGAAATAACTATTTCTGACATACTTGTGCTTAACTAGAGCAAAACTGAGCACGTGGCCTCTCGAGGATAAAAATATCTGGCAGATTCCTTTAGCAGAAGGAGAACAAATCGCACATATTTGACCTAATCACAGCAGACAAAACAACCTCATCCCAACAGCATTTACACCCTCCCGGTATCAGGAGGCAAGACACTGCTGAGATGGAGAATGAAACTAGCACTTTTTGCTCCATTAGTACAATGGTACTTCTGTGCATGCACTGGAAAATAAGGGAGAAAAATACACATTTGCAAGCTGCCGTGTTCTCAGACATTATCCTTAATGTGCAGCTCCGTTCATGCTGCAAAAGGTATCGTGCGGTGGCCATCTGTAATCAAGAATATTGTTAAATTACAAGCTGTTGCCAGAAGTAGCTGCTTTTGTGAACGGTGGCAAACATATCAAACAGCAGGACCCAAGATGCACCAGCCTCTCTCAAAAGCAGAATAATAAGCAGTTTCATTGAAAGTCTGGCTGGAATTTATATAAACTACAAGGAAAACTCAACTTACAAGCTAGTTATTGAGTTCTCTGCAGTTCATTTCCCTTTTGGTCTGCTCACAGGTAGAAAGAAAAATAAAATTCCACCTGCATGCTGTGTATGCCAAGAGCTTCTTTAAGGCCATCATCTTGTCAGACATTGCTTGGAAAATGAGAGTTAACCCTTTCAGCACAGGATGAGGTGGGCTCTGACATTCTGTAGCGAACTGGCAAGTATTTAAAGAAAAATTTTGAAGGGCAGCACTTATATAAAAACTATAGAGAGTACTACATCTTTAAATAACTAAATATATCAGGTAACATTAGGGAGTTTCTAACAAGGAATTAGTTAACCAGGTGCTGCTCTGATACATTAAGGACACGGCTGGTAATGGCTTTTGCCAAGGATTGGTGATGACAACTGTTCCAAGTGCAGCTTCTTCCAAATCAAAAATTCCAGTTTCATTACAGACGACATGCTGAGACTTAAGGTAACTCTGTAAAACACCACCACCAATAGACTACATGAAACCACTGACTAATGCATAATGACTTCAGGAAAAAGCTATTGCTGAAAGGCGTTTTCAGGCTGGAAGCTGACCCAGTGCTAATACAACCCTCCAGATAAAATTAGTGTTTCCTACCAAGGAGTGTTTTCAGCTTTTTTTAACACTTAGGAACATGCAGCGTGGGTCTGCAAAACAGAGATGCAGAATCCAAATTCAACTAAGAACTCCGCAGAGGTTTAGGAGCAGTACAACAGCCCAGTCCCCCTGGGAACTCCCTGCCAGCACTGGGAAAACAAGGGTGAAGCAAGCCCATTTCTCTGCATGGACAAGAGCCGTGGGGAACTGAGCTTCCACCTCTGGGAATTAAGTGAAGTAACTACATTGCGTGGGATTTCTCCAGCATCAGGACAGGTGGCACTAACCTATCAGCCTCATTTCTCCTCACTCAGGTCTTGCCTGCTCTTCCCTCTGAATACCCTTTCTTTCCTTTCACCATAACCTACACGGAGCCGTATCACAAGCAACAACCACCTCTCAAGGAGAGCAGGAATCCCAGACTTTGGCCAGAGGCAGCACTGTCCATCTCTTCTGGAATCTTTTGGCTTGCCAGGCTCTGGGGCTTTATAACAATAAAGTCAGGAAAAGCACAATACTTTTAAGCCAAAACAAGCAAAACTTAAAATATGTTCTGTTGAAAAATCACTTGGAAATAAACCACACAAAGGCTTCATCCCTGATAGGGTCTGCCCCCTAACTACGCTGTTTCTCCAAATTAGTCCTCTAATATGGGAATAAATATCACAGCGCTGAAGCCGCAAATGGCAAAACAGATAATCCAAAAACAAAGGGCAAAGAATGAAAAATTAACTGCTCAAACAATAGCACACACGAAGAGCCAGCAACACAAGCAGAAAAACTCTATTTCTCTAACGGAGGAAATGGGGTTTATCACGTATTATTTCCACACGAGAACTGGCTGCCCCTGGAGCAGCAGAAAGCTGAAAACCGGTTTGTTTTCAGAGGATATAGAAAGAGACACAGATGAGATAGGTGGCCCTGAGAAGGTCTGAGGCCTCGCTGGCACACAGAGAAGGACTGAGGACCTCAATGCTCAGAGGCAATCTCTCCTGACGCAGCCTTTCAATTGAAGCCAGCAGCTGCACACGAACAAATCCAGTCAAAGCAACTGGCTTTGCTCAGGCTGGAGGCGCTGGAGTGTGGCTCTGCCTTTCCCAGTTTGTCCCCCACCCCTCGGCAATAACAAACAAAAACACAGAGCCACGCAAACAACTGCAAGCTGGCATCCACTGGCTGTGAAGTGTAATGATTTTATATAAATTCCATTTTACTTCAAAGAATAATAAATCACTAGCGTCAGAGAGGATCTAGTTCCAGAAGTCATAAAACACTGCCATACACGCAGAACCCCAGCGAGCTTTTTACTAAATAGACCAGAAGCTAAAAGCAGTTGTTAATATTATTCAATCAAATGATTTTCCAGGACCTGTCTCCCCACCCCAAAAAAAGAGGGCTAAGTTAAAAAGCTGTACAGCTGCTCTGCAAGAATATTTCTGGCGCTTACATCCAAATAGTTTATTCTATTGCAGCTTCACGCATTCTATATTTGAGAAATTTTAAGTGTCTCATTCCTGGTGCCAAATGAATGCACAGACTGGGGAATGTGACAGTTCTCCCAACTCTTCAGCGCAGGAAGATGAAAATAATTTAAAATCACTGGTGTAAAATTTGGGTATTGCCAAAGTTATAAATAAGGAATCAGTTGTTAACAGAGCTACCACCAGCAGGAGGGGCAGAAGTGTCTGTCTTCGCTATAGGGCAAGCTTCAAATTACATCTGGATTATCTTCCTAACATGGGAATATCAGAGGGCAGCAGGGGAGGGGGTGCTGCACCGGCTGAACAATAGCAGCTCCAGCAGTTTCCCAGTTACAGCCCTCAAAGCAGCTCCATTTCTCTGCTCGGAAGAAGTCTCCTGGCTGCCTCCTGAAAACAGCAGCCAGACTGTTAAATATGTTTCAATTGAATAGTTGTTATGGATGAAGAAATAAATACCTTTCTAAAGAGGAGGCACAATGCCACCCAATGTGAAAAGACCTTAAGTTTTGCCAAGTGCCAACTGGGAAAAAGAGAAACAAATGAACAGAGCGCTGAAAGCCGGGCAGATGACAACGCCCTGGAAGGAACCCCAGCATCCTCTGCCACTGTCCACTCGCAGGGGAGAGTGACTGAGCCTCACGAGTTCGTTGCCCTCAGCCTAACGGCGTTCCTCCATCTCCCAGACAGGGTTTCAAGTCGTCCAACTATCTCAGATCTGCAAAGTGTTCAGAATCACGATTAGAAACAATCTCAAAGCACAGGTGCAAAACAAACAAACAAAAAAGTTCTTTTTAAACCCCTCCCACAAGGTGCAAGTCGAGTTTTGTTTTTTTGAAAAAGAATAATGTTCCTGAACAACAGGTATTGCTCAGAGCACCAAACATGCATTCAGATTAACTGTAAATGAAGAGCAGTCTGATTATTAGGTTTGAAAAAAACAAAAAGAGAGGCTTGCAGCAGCATGATAACGCCTGTCACAAGCGGCACACACGCACAAAATCTAGTCCAGCAACGCATCAGAGAGGCTTCACGCTGGCCGTGGAAGTGAACTGCAGGAAAAGGACATTACCGATGGCCAAAGCACAGTGTCTAGGGTCATCACTAGCATCTCAGCCAAGCCTGAATAAATCAAAGTCAAGGCATGACAAATTCAAACCCCAAACTTCCCTCCCCTCACGTAAATCCTTCTTGAAATTTAATTTTGTTTCAAGATTAAGGAAGGAGCTGTGGTCTGGATTTAATAGTCCACCTCAAAGTCATATTCAAGTGTATTTTCCTACTCAAGAGAGCTCCAGGACAGGACACACAGAACGCACTAACACATCCCGAGCTTAAGCACCTGAAGAATTGTTTCTCTGCAGAACATCCACATGATCTACCAATCTCAAGCTATTAGCCACGGCTGCCAGGCCTGTGGCTTCTAAAAGGCCACTCCGAACAGGTTGTCATCAATGCATACATTAAAGTGGAGGAAGAAGGGGAAAATGGCAGCAATAAAGCAAGACTCCTGTTCCAAAGATATACCTTAAATAGAAACGGGAAAGAGAACAAGAGAACACTGGTGAGATCTTCAAGCAGCCTCAGCAAACGAAGACAACGCTAAGGAAAACAGCGCCAGACCATAATAAAAGAACTCCCGCCACCAGAGCAAAAAGAGGTGTCAATTTTAAGTCAACTAATGATTAGCCAGGCTAATGGAAATAGGTCAATCATTGCTGCAAGCAAACAGAGTACCAGAAATCTGAGCAGTGCAGGTAGCGAAAGGAGAGCCCTCTTTAAGGGCGCAGAGAAGCCAATACGAGCAGCGGTGATGACATTAAAGCTGTTTTTGCTGGAGTTTGTTAGAACATCTCCCGGGGGAACAAATGGCATTCTGTCTTGTGTTCTGGCGGTCATCGGGCTGAATTTTATACAAAAACACTAAGTACAATTCAGTGTCTGTTCTGTATAAAAAAAGTTGTTTTGGTCTGCAGATTAACAATTCCCCTTAGACAGTCTCCATTAAAGAGTCTATCCAGAATGAAGCAAAACAAATATTTAGTTGGTTCTCTTCAGTGTTTTGGGCTATTTTGTTTAACCTTATTATTTCACCACCAGAGCGCCAGCTGGAGTTCACAGCCAACATCCTTTGAAATTAACGTCCTTACATTTAGTCCTACTGAGGAAAGCACTTTTTGACCAATTACAGAGTTCCTTCTATCAATAAAGTCGTTTATGAAGGGATACAGTCTCCACAGATAACTTGCTGGTTTGTTTGTTTTGTGTTGTTTTTTTTTTTAAATGAAAGCTGGTCTAGTCTAAGAGCAGACAGTATTTTATTCACTACTGAATCTCCTCACACCACCTCCCAACACACAGATGCCTTTTAGACTAACTGGCTGACAACTATAAAAACTCCTTGAAGCAGCTCATTTATAAGGAAAGCTGGATTAGCATATTCAGCTCAAAGGAATGTGTCTTTGGACCAGAATCCCGCCCAGTGTAAGAAAACTGTATTCACTGTATAAAAAGCACATGTCATCATTTGATGACATCAGGTCTGTCAGCGCTGCCTTCTACACAACCGGCGTTGCCAGCAGTCAAACAAGACTGGTAGGTGTGATTTAGGATGAGCCACTGCTGGAGAGAAGCAGAGGCCCAGTCATGCGTATCTCCAGCTCCGCAGCTCTGAGGAAGCAATAGTACCCAGCTGACATCACCCACCACTTATGAGGAGCATGATCTTTCATCACGTTCGTGCAGGATGATACCTAAAAGGACCACCATCTTTTCACAAGGATTGTGGAACGCTGATCAATGGTGCATCTGCTGTTCCATGTCACTTCTGTGCTTTCTTATACTTCGCCAGATACTTCTCATTGCCAAAGGAAAAATAACACACGCAGCAGGTTCGTGAAGTAACTCATGTTTATGAATAAGTATTTTTGATCATAAGATCAAGAGTAATCACAGCTTAAAAAGTCACCTCAAAACTACAATTAGATTATTATTTAGTTCACAGATTCAGTTCCAAGGCAACAACTCACTTTTAAGTCTGCATGAATTTTCATCCTGGGAGAATCATTTTCATTGAAGTTATTAAGCGCTGTTTTCCATATTATTTTTTTTCCTTCACATCTGCTGGGAGGACAGGTCTGCACCATGAAAACTACACACCTCATGTGCTTAGGGCTGGGGCAGGTGCCAGCACCGGGCACAGACAGCTTTACGGAGCTCTGTGGTATTCTTAGTTGTTTACATAAACTACACTGATGCAGTAATTCCATTGGCTCTTCCAGTTCAATTACTTTTAAATTCCCTGAACGCAGACAGCATTCCTGTAATTCACATTAGCACCAGAATTTTAAGGGCTACTGGCGGCTCTCCTTGGCTACGTAGGTTCAACACCATCAAAAAGAATACTGTGAAATTACAGCTAGGGATCAAAATGAAGCAAAAGCCGCAGGAGAAAAATTAAGAAAGATCTCAAGGTGGCTGGACAAAAGAAAACTCCTCACCCTAAAATGCAGCAGCTTTCAGCAGCTGCTGGTTACATCAGTCAGCCCTGAGGCAAAACGGGGAAAACACCAACGTTAAGGAAATACGGGCTTTAACCAGACATTTTAAGCAGGTAAAGAACAGTGCATACGGATTTTAAGAGTAGCTCAACGAGATTTTCCTCTGTCTCTTTTTTCCTGTTTTAAAGTTATGATCCCCGAACTTCTACAGCTACTGGGTGGGTAGTTCCAGCACGTCCTAGCTGCTCCTCCGTCCTGACAGAGGCAAAGAGGGAGCGTTACAGAGCTCTTTGCCACCACACAAGCGGCCGCCGCCGCCCGCCCCGGCCCCACGGACCCGGGGAGCGCGGCTGCTGGGCCCTGACCCCCCAGGCGGCCGCCGGCAGAAGGAGGTCACCCTGGAGGACTCGTCGCTGCCCTCACCCGCCTTTAAAAATAGCCGTGGAAGGAGCCTCCCCAGGGCTGGCCCTCCTCCACCCCGGCCCCGCATCCCCGCGGCGGGAAGGGCTGCGGCCGCCGCCGCCACCCCGCGGGCCGCGCTGACCTTCCCCGGCCTCAACCCCCCTCCGCCGGCCCATCCGTGCATCGGGAGACCGCCGGGCCCGGCCAGCCC
>JAHREE010000479.1:0-11142 GCA_033628505.1 Tringa tobata
GGCCTGAGCAGAACCGCACAGCCCCACGCCGGCCCCGGACACTCCCACCCCACCTCTGATGACCGGTCTGTGCCCCCACGTCCCCAACAAGCTCCGTTTTGAGCTGTGGTCGTTGCCAGCTGCTGTGCACAAGCAGGCTGGGCTCGCTCCTTGGGATCTTAGCGTACCCCAGTTTGGTGAATATTTAATCAGAAACTAAGATGGGCACCTAAAACGCCAGCTCCTCTCCTGGTGTGAGCTCCAAAGAGCAGAGGGGGGGTGGTTTGGGACACCCCCCCACCTTATTTCCCTGCGTTGTTTTTTTCATCTTTTTGGGCTCCGTTTCATCGAGGTCCGTTCCTGGACATCAGATGATGGCTTGGCAGAGAAAATCTGAGTTTTTGCTCCCCTGGTGTTTTGTCCAGCCTGGTGTTTGCTATGGAGAGGCGGGGGGAGGGCAGGTTTTCTGGCAGGATGATTAAAGAAAACAGGGAATCTTAAATGCCTCGTGCCTGGCCCCAGATGCGAGAGGCTTGCTTTGGTCACCCTGTCGTGGCTGTAGCCTGGCCCCAGATGTGGGGTCACCTCCTTCCCATCGGCCACTGGCAGAGCATCCCCACAGCCGGGCTGTGCCAAGGGACCACGGGGAGCTGGAGCTTGGTGCTCAGAGTTGGACGTGCCCAGGGAGAAGGAGGACGCGGTGGCAGGGATGCTCGGGGGAACACCGGGGAGGAGAAGAGCAGGAGGAGCCCATGTCCTTCTGGGAGCGAACTCCCGCAGACACGTTGGGGGTTTTTATGCGATGAAAAGCTGATTAAAGTGGCGGGTTAGGATGCCTGGCGGGGGAGTGACCCCCCCGGCCCCCTGCTCTCCTGCACTGCAGAACGTGAAGGACGACGGGCAGCACGCCTGGAGGCTGAAGCACTTCAAGAAACCTGCCTATTGCAACTTCTGCCGCACCATGCTGCTGGGGGTCCGCAAGCAAGGACTCTGCTGCTCCTGTGAGTCCTGGGCCCCTGCCAGACCATTGCACCCCCAAGCCATTGTCTCCCACCCCATCCCAGCACCCCAGGGAGAGGGGACTGGTCCCGTCGGTGTGGGTGCCTGGGGTGAGCGAGGAGGGGGCAGTGCCTGTGCCGGGGGGTGATGCTCACCATCTTCTTCTCTCCCACCAGTCTGCAAGTACACTGTCCACGAGAGGTGCGTGTCCAAAGATATCGCCTCCTGCATCAGCACCTACATGAAATCCAAGAGGAATACAAGCGTGAGTAGGCAGCTGGCGCATTTCTGAGCTGGTGGGTCTCCCGCAGAGCACCCCTGGAGGCAGCACTGCCGGCAGCAGCTGCCCCCTCGGTCTCCTACCCTGGTTGCCCGTGGCTTTTTTCCCCTGGGATTTGCCCCTCAGGTCCTGGGTAGCGCGAGCATCCCCAGCATCCAGAGCCTGGCAGGGTGTGCTCCAGCCCCTGGGGACCTGCAGGACCCCCACCCTCGAGGTTTGCTGCGGCTGTGGGTGGGAGATGGGTGGCCCGAGTGTGCTGCGTGGCTGCGCGAGGGGCTGGTTTGGATCAGTCAGCATCCCTGCCCGATGAAAGTCACAGCGGCAGCCCTGAGAGGAGATGCCAGGGTGTCCCCTGCCAGCGGGTGCGTGTGTGCTGCGCCCGCAGCGCTCCCCCGTGCCTTGCAGGTGATGCAGCACACCTGGATCGAGGGCAATTCCCCCGTCAAGTGCGACAGGTGCCACAAGAGCATCAAGTGCTACCAGGGCATCACCGGCCTGCACTGCGTCTGGTGCCAAGTCACGGTGAGTACGTGGGTGCGGGGAGCCCAGGGCACACCCCGCACGGCTGGCCCTGGGGGAGGAGAGGCTCGCAGAGAGGATGTGGCCCGGTGTCCCCTGCCCAACATCCCTTCCTCCAAACCCCTGCAGCTCCACAACAAATGTGCCTCCCACGTGAAGCCAGAGTGCGACGGGGGCCTGCTGCGGGACCACATCTTGCTGCCTTCCTACATCTGCCCCGTCGTCCTGGTAAGTGCCCCCTCCCTGCTGCCGGGTGGCAGGGACCCCGCAGGGCATTGCCGCCTCCTTGGGGCGGCGTGTGCATCCCCACCTCTGTTCTCCAAAGGACAGGCAGTCTCACTGCCGGAGATCAGAGAGCGACTCCCCCGCCAGCACCAGCCCCGAGGACAACCAGGGCTTCAAGTTCAACTCCACCACGGTGGATGGGCAAGGCCTGCAGGTATGCTCCCCTGCCAGGCTGCCGGGAAGCTCTGCCGCGGCTGCGCGCCGAGCCCCACAGCGGCCGGGCACTCGCAGCTGCCCTCTCTGCCCCCTAGATCAGCCCCCGGCCCGGGACGCACCCCCTCCTGGTGCTTGTGAACCCCAAGAGCGGAGGAAGGCAAGGGGAGCGGTAGGTGGGGTCCTGCCCGGGGAGAGCATTCCCCTGGAGTCGGGGGCTGCCCTGGTGCCACCCAGGTCCCTCCAGCTGCCCCGGTGCCACCCCCAGAGCGGGACTCGCCTCCGCACCACCCCTCACTCCTCCCTTTCCCCAGGGTCCTCCGGAAATTTCACTACTTGCTCAACCCACGCCAAGTGTACAACCTGGACCGCGGCGGGCCCGCACCGGGGTATGGAGATGCTGCGGCCCATCCTCTGCCCCCTCCCACTGGTCCCTGCTCCCCTACGTCACCCCTTGTTTCTCCTGGCTCTCTCCAGGCTGAGCTTCTTTCGGGACATTCCGGATTTCCGCGTCCTAGCCTGTGGAGGGGATGGCACGGTGGGCTGGATCCTGGACTCCATAGGTGAGTCAGGAGCGACCGTGCTCCCACAGAGCGTTGTCTGCCCACCCCCTCGGCCATCCGCCGGGGGTTCCCCATATCCCCCCAGTGAGAGCGGGGCCAACAACATCACCCTCGGGCTCCCCCCGACTCGGGGTGCCAGCCGAGGAGGGACTTGGAGAGGGGCAGAGCCCACTTTCAGCCCCAAACCTCCCTTTCCCCTTGCCTTGCAGACAAAGCCAACTTGGTGAAGCACCCGCCGGTGGCCATCCTGCCGCTGGGAACGGGCAATGACCTGGCCCGGTGCCTGCGCTGGGGAGGAGGTGAGGCCGGGCAAGCATCACCCGGGGGGTGCCCGCCCCACAGGGACTGTCCGCTGTGGCTGGGTGGTTGCTGTCCTGGGGACAGCTTTTGGGACCGCAATCTCAGCCCCGCTGCCTCCTGATGGTGCCTCTAACCCCTTCTGAAAAAAAAGCAGCCCCGTTGGCCGGGTCCTGCCCCAAACCCTTTTTCTTCTGGGGGAGCCATGCTGTTAGCTGAAAGCTCTGCCACCACTGCAAGGACGAGCCGGGCATCTCGCTGGTGCCATAGCAGCAGCCCCAGGCTGCCCTGGGTGCTCGGTGCCCAGCTGCCTCCAGCCCCACGTGACATGGCTGCGCTCCCCTTCATCCTTCTTCACCCTCCTCAGAGACCCACCTTCTTTCCCTTACAGGCTATGAAGGAGGAAACCTGATGAAGGTCCTGAAGGACATTGAGCACAGCACGGAGGTGATGCTGGACCGCTGGCAGATAGACATCATTCCCCATGACAGAGAGGCCAACGGAGACCCTGTCCCATCCACCATCATCAACAACTACTTCTCCATTGGGGTGGTGAGTACCACGGGCAGGGATGGGGCCAGAGGGCCAGCCCGGACCACAGCACACAGGGTTTTAGCTGGAGAGAGGGGCACAGCACAGGGCTAGTAAGGGGTGCCCAGACCATGCCGTGTCCACCGGAGCCGCCCAGCCACGTCAAAGTGGAGGGAAGAGCTCCAGAGGCCAGCGGAGCTGTCACCCCAGCACAGCCACAGCCTCAAACCTACCGGGATCAGCGGGTTCCCAGGGGCGTTTCCCACTCAGCCAGTGGGAAGTGCCTTGGCTGCCGGGAAGTGGCCGGATCAATCCAGCCTGGCGGGTGCACTTAAGGGGTGCAAGCCCCCCACGCTGCCCTCCCTTGTCTCCTCATAGACTCATCCTCTTCCGAGCCAGCCCCGAGTTAATTCCCAGGAGCAGGGACTGGTTCCTGGTGACATTCCTCAGACCGCAAAAGCGTTTGGTGAAACTCTGCATTTGAGCTCGAGTCTCCCAAGCCGGGGACTCTCCCTCCCTGCTCATCCTTGCTCGTGTTCCCAACCTCCCTCTGCCTCCTGGTGTTGTTCTGCTTTTATTCTCATTTGCAATGGCAGCACATACATGCCAAAAGAGGCATGGTATCTCTCTCTTCCCAGGTGAGAATGTTGCAAGAGCAAGTGCGTGAGGAGCTTAAATGAGGTTCAGGGCAGTCTGGGGTCCCAGGGATGGGTTAAAATCTACTGGACACTCACCTGAAGCTTTTTACCCGTGGGCAAAGCCCTGGTGCTCGCACCTGCGTTCCCCCATGTTTTCCTAACCCGGGGAGGTTAGGGAGCCTGGGGAGGATGGCAGCTCTGCACCACGGGGGCTTTCCCCAGCCCCAGGGTCGATCCTGGGAGCAAGAAGGCTTCGGGGGAACAACAGAGCAGAGAGCACTTCTTTTCCCAGGGGCTTGCAGCATTTTTGTCCTGGGTCACGTGTGTCTGAACGGTGTACCTGACGTGGGTCACCCACGTGGCAGGGCTGCGGGGTGCTTCCAGTTTCACATCAGCTCGGGGGATGTCACTGCGGGTGGCATTTGGTGGCAGCTTCTGAGTTGGGCTTAAACGCCCGCCACGCTGCAGAGGAGGAGTTGTGATGAGTTTCAGGAGAGCTGCCACCCTGCCGGGGGAGCTGGTGGTTTGCAGGGCCCTGGGGTGTCCCCGGAGTCCCACCGCCCCGCCAGTAGCCCTTCCTCCCTCCCTTGGCATCACCTCGATGCAGACGTGGGAAGGAGGCCAAGTGTGCTAATTACGTCTTGCTTAACGAGCCCGTTCAATGCTGTGCAAGCGGCCTGGCTGGGGGTGCCTCCCTCACCTCAGCACAGGCTCCGTGCTGCATCCCTTGCGGGGCTGGTGGGGAGGACGAAGGGCAGAGCCCCCTTGCCCTGGCGTGTGCTGGTGGGGCACAGAGGCCGGGTCCCGCTTCCCTGCTGACCTCTCTGCGCTCCCTCTCCCCTCAGGACGCCTCCATCGCCCACCGCTTCCACATCATGCGAGAAAAGCACCCCGAGAAGTTCAACAGCAGGTAAGGGCTGCCCACGGTCCCCGCCACCGCTGCGGGGCTGTCTGGCGTCCCCAAAAGCCAGGTGCAGGGGGACACCCCGCCGCTGCCATACGCCACGCTGAGGGGACGTGCCGGAGCCCGCTCGGCTCTCCCTGCCGGCCGGCCTGGCAGCAGCCCCCAGGAGGCAGCGCGGTGTTCGGCCAACCTGAGGGGATGGGCAGGGGACAGGCCGGGCACGGCTGGGGACAGGGGCCGGGCACGGTGGGGGTCCAGGGGGGTGCTCCTTCGGGCCCTGTGCGGCACGGTTGGCTGCTCGAACTTGGCCGCGTGCCCAATTACCTTCACTCATGCTTTATAATTAGCGCGGAATTCCAGGAGCGGCAGGAGCAGGCCAAGCAGGGGGGGCAGGGAGGGCAGCAGGCCGCAGCTCGCTCCCCCTCTGCTCCGGGGGGTGTGGAAACGGCACAGTGTCGGCGGGAGCTGTGGCTTGGGACCCCGCGTTGAGAAATACCTGCTCGAAAAGCCCCGCATGGACCAAAGCCCCTGGCTCTGCTCTGAAACGCGGGTCCCCTCAGTTTACAGCTCCCCCTCGAAGCCCCGCACGGCAGTTGATGCAGGGGAGGAGCGGGAGTCAGGGGCTGCCCGGCAGGGTGCCAGGAGGGGGACAGGCAGGGTGCTGAGGTGGGGGACATCCCCTCTGCGGGTATGCCCCCTGGCATCCCTGTTGGTGGATGACAGCCCACGCTCAGCTCTGCTGCAAGCTGATGGATGCACCCCATCCTGTCCTGCGCACCTCCATCCTTCCGCTCCACAGAGCCAGGTCCACCTCAGCCACCCCCTGTCCCTCAGCGCAGCTCCCTGGGGCCGTGCCATCAGCAGCCCTTCCCCGCAAAGGGCTCACGTCCCCATCGATGGCCCACGTCCCCATCACAGTGGCTCCAGAAAGGTTGTGGCAGAACCATCCTGCTGCCGGCATCCTCCCGGGCAGGACGCTGATGCCGCTCTGTGCCCCAGGATGAAGAACAAGCTGTGGTACTTTGAATTTGGGACGTCAGAGACCTTTGCGGCCACCTGCAAGAAGCTCCACGACTACGTTGAGGTGGAGGTGAGTTTCCCAGGATGGTCCCTGGCTCCAACCACAGCACAAAGGCTTTTTGGGGGGATGTTGTCCGTGGCTCCCTCGGGCAGGGCTTTTGGCTGTTCAGGGAGAGGGTGCTGCGGCGGCTTCGACCCCGTACGGCAGCAGGAGGATGCAGTCGCTGGCGGGACCCGCTCTTCCACTGCACGGTGCTCGCTGCAAAGCCGGCCAGCTGCAGGCAGAAGAATAGCCCTGTATTTTTCCCCCCTTTCCAGCTGTATTTGAGAGCGTGCCTGGAATATTCTCCCTGTAAACTCTGTGTCCGCTCCCAGCCCTCGTTGAATGACATGGAAACAGCCTTTAATTAGAGCAGGGAGGAGGAGGGCTGTGGTTGCTAAGAGCACTGCCGTTCCCCTGCTCGTGCTGGAGGGTTTGGGCCATGTAAACTGTGGCCCAAATACATGTTCTGCTGTAAACTTCCACCTCTCCTCATTTCTGGATAAACGACCCTTTCATGACTTAGGCGTGAGGGCGAGGGAGACGATGCTTGCTGCGAAGGGCTGGTGCGAGTGGGAGCAGGCGGTGGGCACAGGGTCCCTGGCAGTGGGCAGAGAGCAGGCAGAGCCCGGGGGGGCTGGCAGTGCGGCTGGCACGGCCGTGGACAGAGAGACTTCGGAGCCTGTTTCTATGCAGGAAGTTTTATCTCTTCCCAAAGCGGGTAGCTGTGCCCTCGGCAGCCGGTGGAGAGGGGCAGGAGCAGGGGCACGGCCATCTCACCCCCTTTCCCCAGCCACAGGCCAAAAGTGTGTGTCTGCGGGGTTCAGTGCTGCCAGAGACGGGTGCGGGGGAGTGCCCCCCGGGTCCTCGCGAGGTGCCCCGCGTGCTGCCAGCGCGGCGTGTCGGCACTGGCTTGCGCCACGCTGGCAGGAAAGCGTTAATCCCACAGCGTTTGAAGTTGAAAGCGGCAGCCTGTCCTCCCTCCGGCTCCCAGGCAACTGTCAGCCTTGCAGAGAAATGGCAGTTTTGTTTTGGAAATTGGCACTCCTTCCCCTACAGCTCCTGGAAATGAATTTGCTTTTTCCCCAGCTGCAAATTTCTACTTCCAGCATCGCTGCCAGCGCGCCGTCAGCTGCCCCTGCTCAAAGAGCCCATTGTAGCTCGCTGGCACGCTGACGGGGGAGGGCTACACAGGGAGAAATCACTCCCTGCATGCGTGTGCGTGGGCAGGCGTGGGCAGCCTGGTCCTGCCCGCCCCGCTTGGCCCGGGCAGGAATAGGCTCCTGCAGCATCCCTGGAAATGCGGCAGCCCGGGTAGCCCTGGGCAGCGACTCGCTCCGGTGCCACTGCAGCCCAGTGGGTACCCGCCACCCTGCAGGCAGGCGGGAAAGATGCCTGTGGACAAGGGAGACGCTTGGCTCGGCCCAGGGTGGGATGTGTTGTCCATCCTGTGAGGATTCAGAGTCCTCTCCCTCAGTTTCCAGTGCCCAGACCGATAGGGTCTGCTCCTACAAATCATAATACCATTAAAATGTATTGAGAACGGGAGGATTTACATCCTTCACAAGCCTCAGGGAGACAGCTTTTCACTCCCAAACCAGAAGATTTCCTGCCTTTTGCTGTCAAGGCAGGGCTAAAAATAAGATGGCAGAGCATCGGGGGAGGCAGATCTGAATGTAGGGAGATGCTGGCTTGTGAGCGCACCCAGCTCGGCGTGCGTGCGGCTGGCGTGCTCGGCGCTCACCAACAGCGTGTTAAAAATAAGCCTGAGACCTTCAGCCTTTGCTAGAGGAAAACAACCGGAGTCAGAGCAGCAGTGGGGGTTCATCGGCCCATCTGCATTCCTCTCGGCAAAGCAAGAGGGGGCAGAAATGCCCTCGCGTCGCCAAAATGCAAGGAAATAAGGTGCCGGTGTTTGCTGAAGCGTAGCGTGGCAGGTAGAGAGCAGATGGATAAAGGAAAATGCAGATGCTCTGGAGAAAATACAGTGGAATGGGAAAGCGGCTGCTTCCTCCAGAGGTATCTAGAAACAAGGATCCAGAATCGTCTGGGTATCGTGAGACTGTGAGGACCTGAAGTTAAAAAATGCATTTCCATGGCTGCTGCTTCCAGTCCTGTGGGAAAGCCACAGGCAACAGATATTTTATCTTTTACAAGGAATTTTCAGCTGGGGCAATCCTGCTGTATGACAGAAAACCCCGGGACAGCAGTTGTGTGCTGGCTTGTGGCTTTCTCTCCAAAACTAACATCTTACTTTTGACACCTTTTCTATCATTTCCTTCCAGCCTCATTTCTCGTTTCCAAGTTGCACGTGAAGACAAACTGCTTTAAGTTCATTTTTGAGCAGCCAAACTTTCTGATTCTTTTGGGTCGATTTTAACAAGGGGGGGTGGGGGTGGGAAAGCGCACGCTGGAGATGCCTTGGGTAGAGGTCGCTCGGGGGCTGAAGTGGTGTTGCCTCCTATTTTGGGTCATAACATTAAGACTAGCCAAGGTTTTATGTGCTCCCATAGGAGCTTGCTTTTTGGAACCACCGTCTCGGACGCGTAGTGAAATTCATATTGAAATAGAGGGGAAAGCAGCGCGAGGGAGGGGAGGTGGTGGTGCTCAGCCCTAGAAAAGCAAAGCCAGGGGGGTATTTGTTTGCCCCTCCAGCCCTGGCTGCCCTGGAGCTGCCCGTGCCCCCCCCTGGGGCAGGTTTGCTCTGGGGACCATCTGGCGGCACGCCACGCTCCGTGTCCCCGCTCCTTCGGTGGGCAGGTGGGGAAAGGAGGCCGGGCTCCACGGTGCCGGGCACCCCCCCGACCCCAAGGCTTGTTGCCCGTGTGCCTGGCAGTGCGACGGGACCCTGCTAGACCTGAGCAACACCTCCCTGGAGGGCATCGCCGTCCTCAACATCCCCAGCATGTACGGCGGCTCCAACCTCTGGGGCGAGACCAAGAAGCAGCGCGGTTACAACCGGCTGGGGAAGAAGGCACCGGAAAAGCTGCACGGCACGGTGGTCACCGATGCCAAGGAGCTCAAGTTCTGCGTGCAGGGTGAGCGGTGGGACCGCGGCCGGGGGGGCCATTGGGGTGTGTGGGGTTAGCGCCGGGGGAGCAGGGCAGCCCCCGGTTCTGGCCGTGTCTCGGTGCTCATGGCGCTGGGACCATAGCGCCGTGGGGGCCACTCTCAGCTCACTGGCTTTTGGGGTGCCGGAGTGACCCCAACAATGACCTGGCCAAGCTGGCAAAGGAGGGTGGCTCTGCCAGCCTGGTGCCTGTGGTGGCTGGAGAGGACGTGGCTCCCACACCCTGCCGGCCCCCTCTCCCCAAACCCTCTGGGGACGGTGGCTCAGGGGGTGCCGGGATGGGACCCCTCAGGGCTGTGAGGCCGGGCAGCCCTCTTGCCCTGCGGGGCTGGCGGGGTGCCCGCTGCTGCGGAGGAGGAGCTGCAGAGCCGGCACCAGGGACTTTTGTCAGCATCCTCCCAGGCTGCGCCGTGGTGCTGCCAGCCTGGCCGGGGGCTTCGGGAACAGCAGGGCTGCCGTGCTGGCACCTCGCGCCCACTGCTGCGTCCACCAGAGCCATCCCTGTGGGCACGGGCAGGGCACGGGCAGCCCAAAGGGCTGGCAGCGTTCCCCAGCAGAGAGGGGTGGGTTAGAGAGCAGCCAGCAAAATAAGTGCCCACCTTTTCTACCTGCCAGCTCCCACGGCCGGGTGCTGTGGTGGGGAGGAGCCCCCCTGCTGCGTGGCTGCCGAGACAGTGGTGTCACCAGCCCTCCCAGACTGTCACCAGCCATCCCTCGCCGGGCAAACCTATGGGAACAAGCAGCAGGGAGCGGGACAGAGGAAGGATTCCAAAGGGTGGCAAGAGGCAGCAGGGTTGGTCCCCTGGGCACACTTGGGTGGGCAGGAGGGCATGGCACAGTTTGGGGGACTTCTGGGTGTCTCCCACAGGTGAAACAGGACCCTGAAGGGAACGAGAGAAGAGCAAGTTGCCCCAGCGTTGGGTGCCTTTGCTGGCAGCCTGGAAGGGCAGGAGGAGATGGAAAAAAGGGCGATGCCCTGGGATTTGAGCAGATCCCTCCTGGGGAGGGTTTCCCCCTACATCCTGGCTCCTGGTGGGGGCCACAGCACCCCAGGGCACCCAGAGGAGGGAGGGTCCTGCCACTATTTCATACAACACTGCAAACAAGCGGGCGAGGGGCTGGTGGCTGCCCCCCTGCAGTCATACAGGACTGGACCCTGTTTTGGACTAGGAGTATTTTTGCTCCAGGGGTTTTGGAGAGCAGCATTGTCCAGTGCCCAGCTGGGTGGTCTCAGGGGACAGTGAAACACATCCCCGTGTTTTTCACCAGCCCCGCTGCCCCCTGGGGCAGCCAGCAGCCCAGCTGTGCTGGCCCTGATATTTTGAAGGACAGCAGAAGGCAGGGGATGCCCGGGACCAACTTGGATCCCTCTTTTTTGCAGATCTCAGTGACCACCTCCTGGAGGTGGTGGGGCTGGAGGGCGCGATGGAGATGGGGCAGATCTACACGGGGCTGAAGAGCGCTGGGAAGAGACTGGCCCAGTGTTCATCTGTCACCATCAGGTATTGGCCCCCGTCCCAGCTGAGCACCTGGCTGACGGCAAAAGCCGGTGCCTGTGTCACCCTGTGTTTCCTCTCCTTGTGCCTTGCAGGACGTCCAAGCTGCTGCCCATGCAGGTGGACGGGGAACCCTGGATGCAGCCCTCCTGTACCGTGAGTCCCCGTGGGCAGCCGGGTTGGGCAGGGGCTGGCAGCGCCGCGGGCAGCTTGGGCTCCCCGTGCAGCGTGGCCAAGCCTCCGGAGTTGGGGAGAGGCTCCTGCGCTCGCTGGCGGGTGGCCACCCGCGACTTCTGCCTGCGCCCGTGCTGGCCCTGGACCCACAGCAAGCCACCGTGGGAGCCGTGGGGCCAGGGACACGCTCATCC
>JAHREE010000479.1:26137-72569 GCA_033628505.1 Tringa tobata
CCCCCCCAACCACAGCTTCCAACCCCCCATGGGCATCAAGCAGGAGCCCCGGGACTACTGCATCGACTCAGGTGGGTGCGGGTTGGGGGAGCGGCCGGGTGCCTGCACCCGGGGTGACGTGGGCCACACCAGCGGCTCATGGGCAGCAGAAACGGAGGGCTCCCGTGGTTCTGGGCTGCTGCTCTGCCTGGTAAATGGTATCCTCTTTTTCGCCTTCTCTTTCGTTTCTAAAGCCAGTGGGGATAGAGCAGGCATTCACCAGATGCCATGCAGCGTGGTCTGTGCCGTAGCCATGAGCTAGGGTGCCCCACGGCACCCAGCGGGTCCTGCCGTAGCCCTGGCCTGGAGCCAGCTGTGATTTCTGGCTGCTGGACCCCACCAGCATCACGGAAAAAATCCTCTAATCGCCTTAGGACCTAAAAATACCCTGACCTTGGGATGGAGGGTGGTGGCATGGCTGAGCAGATGGCAGGGGAGGTGCGGTGATGCCTCCTGTCCCGCGGGACCCAAACAATGTGGTGAAAAACCAAGCTGACTTAAATCTTCCTCCCCACGCTCATTCAGTGTCTCCTCTTCCCTGTAAATCGTACTGGCTTTCCCCAAAAATTTGTGGAGGGCAACGAAGAGCGTGGGTGCAGTGGCCCAAGGGTCTGCCAGGGTGTGAGATACCCAGGCTTGGCTGCAGGGTGTGCTGGGGGGCCGGGGTGGGAGGCACGCTGCGCAGCGCTTGCCCCCCGGGGCATAAATCCCTAACTCTGCCTTCATCTCCCGTGCAGAAGTGCCTAACTGCCAGTCCTCCTACCTGCGGGGGGGCGTCTTCCCCAGCAGCCATGACGGTGAGTGCTCCTGGGCGTCCCCGGCGTGTCCCCTCCCGTCCCTCCCTCGGGGCAGGCAGAGCTGATGGGCACCCCAAAAAACACCCCCCGGGAGCACCGTGGTGCCCGTGAGAGCCTGCACCGGCACCACCGCTAAAAATAGGGCCTGTGCTGCGTGGCCGCTGGCCCCGGCGAGCGTGCCACCAGGGCACGGCAGCGCTGCCTAATCCAGGATAACGCGCCCGATATAGCTGCTAAGAGGGTTTTGGTTCTCCCAGCTCCCTGGGGTGAGGAGGGGACAGACCTGCGTGGTGCTCGGCCAGCAAGCCAGCGTGGTGCCACCAAAATAACTGGGGATGGGGCTGCTCCCAGCATTGGGGGTCTTGGTGCCGGAATGGGCCCAATTTGGGGTTTTTTTGGGTCTGGCTGGGGTGGTGGAGTTGCTCTGTGCTCACAGAGGGTCTTTTTTCTCCCCCTAGGATTTTCATACGAAAAGGACACGCGATTGTATTTTGATGACACGTGTGTGGTACCGGAGAGGTTGGAGGGTAAGAGTCTGGCCCCAGAGGAGGGTCTGAGGGGGACCAGGGCTCATGGGGGAAGACTCGGGGCTATGCTGCATAGCAGCCAGCTTTTAAGGCCAAGGTGTGCCAGCCCTTGAGAGCAGCCCTTGAGAGCTGCCCAGCATCGTCCCGTGTGGCTGCTCGACATCATCACTGTGCCCTGTCCCCACCCCTGTCACCCACCCCAGGCCTCGCCTGCCTGCAGCGCCGTCNGTGCCCTGTCCCCACCCCTGTCACCCACCCCAGGCCTCGCCTGCCTGCAGCGCCGTCCCCAGCACCTCTCCCTCCCTCTGCCCTCATCCTGCGCAGGGGGCTCTGGCACAGGGGGGAGCCCAGTGCTGGGGGGCACAGTCCAGAGAGGGGGCAGAGCCGGGGCTTTTAACCAGCTGTTCCTTGGTGTGGGCAGGTAAAGTGAAGCAGGAGCCCACCCTGTACCGCGAGGGCCCTCCCTACCAGCGGCGTGGGTCCCTGCAGCTCTGGCAGTTCCTGGTGACCCTCCTGGATGACCCCGCCAACTCACACTTCATCGCCTGGACCGGCCGGGGCATGGAGTTCAAGCTGATCGAGCCCGAGGAGGTACGGGGCAGGTCCTGCCCCAGCGCGGCGGAGCTGGGGGTGCGGGAGGTGGGAGGGGGGGGATGGATCCCTCCTGTGCAACGCAGCCGTTCAGTCTTGCACTTGGAACGAGACACATGCCTTACTCTTTTGAGGGAGAGAGGGAGAAGCCAACTGCCCGTCTGCACCCAGCGGCCGTGGAAATTTCCCTTTAATCTCCGCCGCCACCTCTCGGCCCGGGGAGCCACCAGCTGTGCTGGCATTGCCCATGGGCCACACCTCAGGTGCCCTGCCAAGGCCACAGCTCCCCCGTCCCCAACCGCTCCCATCCTTTGTCCCGGGTCCCCGGCGGCGGTGCGGTGCCGTGCCGGAGCCGAGCGGCTCCGCGGGAGGGTGACACAGAGGAAGAAGCTGCTCGGGGAGTAATTGAAAGCAGCTGCGGCGCTGAGCCGTGCATTGTGGGTAATTACCCATAATATCTCTTACGCTGTGCATGGAAATTGTGGTTTTTTGAAGCAGCTTTTTTGGCAGGATCCCCTAATCAAACGTCTTTGAATTCAGCCCCTGGGTTGGCAGTGGTGGTGGTGTGGCAGCGGGCGCTTGGAGCTGGAGCGTTTGCCGCAGCAGGCGGGGAGCCGCTCCAGGACCGCGGTGATGCTTTCACCCCTGGCTGCTCCAACCCCCGGAGCTGAGCCCCTGCCCCCACGTTTCAGTCGTGATTTCCTTTGAGGATCCAGCCCCGAGCCCTCCCTGAATGGAGCCTTCACGGCTGCCGCCTCTCTCCCCGCAGGTGGCGCGGCGCTGGGGCATCCAGAAGAACCGGCCGGCCATGAATTACGACAAGCTGAGCCGCTCCCTGCGCTACTACTACGAGAAGGGCATCATGCAGAAGGTGTGACCCGCTGGCAGGGGGAGGGTGGGCAGAGCGTGTGGGACAGGGCAGGAGCGGGGCTAGGTCCAGTGTCAGTCACAGCAGGCACCTCTCATCCCTCCTCCTCCTCCTCCCAGGTGGCCGGCGAACGGTACGTCTATAAGTTCGTCTGCGACCCCGATGCCCTCTTTTCCATGGCCTACCCCGACAACCAGCGTCCCTTCCTGAAGATGGAGCCCGACTGCCCCGTGCCCGAGGAGGAGACGGTGCCGCTGACGCACTTCGAGGACAGCCCGGCCTACCTCCTGGAGATGGATCCCTGCGGCAGCCTTCCCTACGCGGAGGGCTTCGCTTACTGACTGGGCCAGCCCCCGGAGCCACGAGCACTAGCGCATCTGTTTTGGGCAAATACGGTTTTGTAAAGAATACTTTTTGCTGTTCTTAAAGGAGAAAAAAAAAAACAAAAAACAAAAAACAAACCAACACACAGACAACAAAATGCACACGTGCGCACACACAGATTTGAGGAATCTAAAATGCCCGGTGTGTGTCACTGCTGAATTCCCACCCTTACTGTCCAAGGGCTAGTGCATAGGACTGCCCGTGGCTGGCACCTCCCGCCGAGCACCGGCGTGATCTTTTGGGGTGATGGGAGCTAAAAACGCAGTCTCTGCCCCAGCCCCTGTTCCTTGCCAGCACCGCAGGGGCCCTGGTACTGGGCTTAGCCGGCGTGGCCACCTGGCCACTTGTCATGACAATCTGCTTTGCATCCAGCGCGATCCGCGTAGCTGCCTTGTGTGGTGGAAAGGGCTTTGATTTGCACAGAGGAGGGATGGGGGGGGCTGCCTGGGCCAGCACCCCGGGGCTGATGTACGCAGCATCCTACCCCAACCCTAAGGAGCCTTCTGCCTTCTTCCCCAACCGCCCCTCCCTGGTGATATAACCTGGTATAACAGTTTCCCAGCCCTCCCCCCCCCAGGTCCTCTCCGTGCCCCTCTCACTATTCTTCCCCAGCTCCAGCTGCGTGCCATGGGTTGCATTTCAGGGGAGGAGACCCCTGACACTATCTCCCTCTCTTTTTTTTATTTTTTTTTTGATGTTTTAGGAAAAAAAAAAAAGTTTCTAAACTGATTTTTGTAGATTTTTTGTATTTTAAGGCAAAGCTATTTTTTGCAGCCTGGCTGCTGTTCCCGGAGCCCCTGGGGCTGCCCCCCCCCCACCTCCAACCCTGGCTTTGCCGGTGTCACATTTGCGGTGGGGGGCCTTTGGTGCCCACAGCTCACGGGGACGGCTGCTGAAGTATCTGGTCCACTCCATTTCACTGCTCGATTTCTCTTTCCCTGGGGAGCCAGGGCTGAACCCCCTGCGCTCCCCCTGCTCAGCATGGCCTCGGAGCTGGGCTGTAGGGCCACCATGGGCAGGGACGGTGGGGTCCCCCACCCCGCATCCCTCCAGCTCCCCCATCCCCGCTGCGCCTCCTAACACTCCTCCACCTCTCATATATCCATACCTGCTTACCCCCACCAGCTATATGTTTTTGTTGTAAATGCTGTATAGGAAATTTTTTCTCTTCCTTAGTTAGCTTCGGTTGGATTTTAATTTTTTTTTTTTTTGACTGATTCATTCTTTTTTTGGGAAGTATGAAGATTAACTCTGGGTAGACTTGGTTGTGCTCCCTGTGGTGGCTGCAGTGGCCTGTATCCATAGGGAGTGTTGGGCTGTGGGAACCCCACCGTGGGTGGGGACAGGGTTTTGACCATGTGCTTGGTGTGTGGCAGGTCTAGGGGTTAATCTGAGGACTGATCTGAAATAATCTCTACTCGAGCAGGGCTATGTAATTCCTGCAAAGCTGCATTACATTCTGTACTGTGTACAATAAAGGATCTTGCTTTCTGTTCCTCCCTGGCTGCCTGGGCCCCTGCTTTCCCTGGGATGCTGCCCAGCTGGGAGGGAGCCTCTGGATGTGCTGGTGGGGGCAGAAGTGGTTTGGGGTATGGCCTCTTGCTGAGGGCATGGAGGGCTATGTGTGCTTTGTAGGACCCGGGCCCGGCTGGGGGTACCTTCCCCCCAGCCCTCCTGCCTTCCCCCAGCCCTGGGGCTGTTGCTCCTGGGTCTGGATGCTGCCCTGGCTTTCACAAAGCCATGTCTAGCAAGAGGATCCACTTGAGATGGGGGCAGCTTCTCCCCACTAAGGTGCAATTTAATATTGCCTCTTCCCAAGAGTTTCTCAGCTCGGGAGTCCAGCTGCTTCTGTCCCCTTCTGACTCCCCTGGCAACCCAAGCCCTCTGCCATCAAGCAGAGCTGAAGGTGGTGAGGACCTCTCAGCGTTGGCACCGTGAAGAAAGCCTCTCAACAATTACTGGCCCCATTTCTAGGCTGGGAAAAGTCCCCATGGAGCAGCAGGGTCTGCAGAAGGCTGCAGGAGGTGGGTGGAGGGCAAGGGCTGCACCATGAGGACTTGATGCTGGTGGAGGGTCTGTGTTTCCCCCAACAGGCTGGAGAAAAACACCCTAGACCTGCCTGGTCACATTGGCCTCTATTTCAGTTGGTCAAAGCAGGCTCAGCTGGGGTGTCCACTCTCTCCCAACCCCGTCCCCATGCAGGTTGGTGGGGTGATGCTGCTGGAGACACCAACAGCTCTTCTCTTGCAGGCTGTTTTCACAGCCCAACCAAACTCCATCGCTAGAGGTGGCAGTGGAGAGATGGAAGGTCCTTCCATGCCACGATGCTCTTTATACACTACACAGGCCTCAGCCCGTGCCTGGTTGCCAGCCGCATTGCGAATTGGTCCTTGAGCTGCTCTTCTTCTTCCATCACGCCTGAGGTATTAGGCTGAGTGGAGAAGCGTGGCCGTCTCCTCGCCCAGGTGTGGCAAAGCGATGTCCTAAACACCTAGCAAAACCAATTCACCCTGCGTGAAGCCTTCCCGTATCAGTTCCTCAGCCCCTGAAGGCATCTTCTCATGCTTCCTAGAGAGCTCCATGGCACCAAGCCTCGGTGTTTTGGCAAGTAAGCCTCTACCCGATGCTCAGGTGGGCTCTTCTGTAAGGGAGACATTCAGGTGGGAAGGAACCACAGGGCAAGTCCTCCTTGTTGTGCTGGGGCTGTGGCAGGACCAGCAGCACTGCACACAGCCTGCACCCACATGGGGCTCTCGGTACACTGAAACCCTCCAGCCTGGGTACACACACACACACACACACACAGAGCTCATGCAGGCCTCCCAACCCTACCCCGTTTTTATTTTCTACAAAGCTCTGCCGAAGACCGCAAAAATCAAGTGAAACAAGAGGGAATGTAAAAAACACCTTGCTGGCAACCTGAGCTCCAGACACCAGGTCCCAGTGATCCCACTTCGATGTGGATCACAGCAGAGCGAGTCCTGCTGCTCGGGATGGAGCAAGGGGAAGATGAGGCCACCGGCAGCGCTGCTGGCGGGCAGATGGCCCGGGGCGGCAGGGCCTCAACCCAGCGGCCACCAGTGTGTGGTTATGGCCAACAAGGCTGAGCAGATAAGGTAAAGCTTTTCAAAGCTTTCATGGAGCAGCTTGTTGTGCCGCAAACCACCTGGCCCTGCAAACCCTGCTGTGGGGCAGGGCTGGGGGCACCAAGGGCAGCCCATGGGCTGTTCTTCCCAAAGGGTGAGGATAGAAAAAGAGGCATTTTTCTATTCCAGCCCATCAGCACTGGAAGGGGGTTCAGACCCCAGAGGGTTTGATACTACACTGGCTTTTAAGTACTCAGGGCATCAAGAATTTGCTCCTCGTTGGAGACTGCTGCACGTTGTGCTTCCCTCTGCTGCTCACAAGAGGCTTTTGCTCTGTTGCAAGAAGGGATGGAGCTGCTTTGGGTGCACGGTCCCACTCCTCCCCTCCCAAGGGTGAGGAACAAGCCACAGCTGCTCAAAGTCCTGCCTGCAGCCCCTGGGGAAGCGGACAAGCACTCCCAGGTAGCCCAGAGCCTGGGCTAGCATTTGCCAGGAGTGGAGGAGATGGAGGGGAAGCAGGTGGAAAAGCTTTCCTGCCCCCTGCACACCTCCTGCCCCATCAACCACCACTCCAGGGCACAGGGACAAGCTCTCCTCGGCCACACTCCAGTGCTCTGTGGGACGGGGAGGCAGGCTAGGGAGCACCACTGCGGCCACCGCTGCTTCCCACTGGGACCAGGAACGGCCAGGGCCACCACCGCTCCATCCCCAGGTCCAGCCACCTCAGTCCCCTCCTTGCACAGCCCAGCACTGTATGCCTCCTGCCTTCCCCCCACTCCCCTGGCTCCTGGGGAGGATAAAGAGGAGTGAGCAGAGAGGATGGGAAGGACAAAGCAGCATTTTGGGGAGGATTCAGTCATCCAGGCTGGGCAAAACCCTGGTGCTGGTGTGGGCTCCTCCAACCCTCCACATCACAGCTTCCACCTCCCACTCAAGACCATCAGTGGGGCAGCAAGACCATCGGTGATTCACGGTGAACAACAATTTGTGATACTGTGTGAGCAGGTGATAAAATGGCAGCTGCTATTGAATGGGAATGTATGTGTTTTTCCTATTTTCTTCTCTTTATACTCATAATGTGCACCAAAGCTATTCTCTGCCTTGAATAAGAGCTCAGCTTCACCAGAGAGTCCAAAAGCTGTTCAAAATAGAGGCACATGTTAAAAATTATTTGGAAAAGAGGAGCCCATAAAAGGGAGAATACCATTATGGCTCTCTACACATCCATAATTCACTGAGCACATTTCTGTTCTCCCCATCTTGATATAGCTCAACTGGAAAACGTTCAAAAAGCAATAGAGATAGCCAAAGGTCTGCAGTAGCTCTTATACAGGAGTGTATAAATAGTCTAGCACTTCTGTCTGGGGCAGGATTTGTGACTCAGGGACTTCATATTTAATAGCCCATGATGGACTTTTCCATCCCTGACTGGAACAGCGTTTGTGGGAAGCATTCCTGCCCACACAGCTTGTTCTTATGGCAGCCAGCAGGACAGGCAAGCCCGGCGTGGCCGGCAAGACCAGAGGTGCTGTGTGGGCAGCAGCAGCTCCACACGAGCAGCGAGACACAGCTCCCACCATCCCAACGTCCCTTTGCCCCTCGTGGTGGCCTCATGCCTGGGCTTTGCAGGTTGTGTGTGTGGCTGCTGGCTGTCCTGCCCAGGGAGGTGGGTCACATCACAGCAACTGCTCTCTTCCCTGGCTCTTCAAACGCTTAATTTTTTTTCAGTCAGTGGGTTCATTGTAAATACCTGGAGTGACATGAGTGGCTGCATGTGTGAAGCCAACTTCAATATGGGTGAACACCAGAAAAAAACACAACAACACCAAAAACAAGCAAACAAAAAAAAACCCAACACCAAAACCTGAAAAATTTGGGCTGGCAAATAGCTAAAAAGTGATGCTCAGCAGGCAGGGTGTGTGCAGGGCATGCAACTCCCTTCCCATCGGTCTGGCACCACCTGCTGGGTACCCATCTTCTGCTCCTGGCCACCAGGGTGTTTTGTGGCCCTGTAGCACACGGTGATAGCACAGCTGGAAAGATCCTTGGTGTCCAAAATGTGATTGCCTTTATACCCACAGGCTGAAGCACTCACATTGCAGGGAGGACTTCAGCTCCAGCCTTTGTCCTGGGGCTTTGGGCTACAGGTGGGCTGACTTTTGTGGGAGATGGATCACCGAGTCCAAGCCTCCGGCTCCCGGGCAGGCTGCAGGTAGAGGGAGACCACTGAAACCACCTTCTCCTGGGCTCCCACTGGAAAGAGAGCACAAATACCTCCAAGTGTCTGAGTCCTCCAGCGCTGAGTTTCCAGCCGCTCCCAAGGCAATAATACCGTAAGAAGCCACTAAGTGGCTTTTGAAAGCATTAGCCAGTTGCTGCATTAAAGGCTCTTGGTGCCAGGGTGGAGGCTCCGACATCCCTCGGCCCCTTTTTGGAGAGGCATCAACAAGATGCTTCCCAGAGGCTCAGCTGGGGACGGGGGGGCCCCCCTCCTCATTGCAGCAGAAGAAGCTGGGCAGAGGTCCCTCCTGCATGGGAGGGCTGGGTGGGAGAGACCCGGGTGGGGAAGCCCCACCACATGGGCAAGCCAGAGCAGAAGGTGCAAGTGGGAGGTTCTGTTTCAGGTGGCAATGAAATCAGGGCAAGGGACTGGACAAGGGAACGGCGGGCTTCTCCGGGGTACAAGTAATCAGCTGTAACATCTTATTTTGGAGGCTTTTTAATTTAATATAAATAAAACCATCCTGGAGAGAACAGGTAGCACCTGAGGGTTGAAACAACGCACAATATTGCCGTTACCCTTGCAAGGGCCAGCCAAGTGGATCGTCCATCTTCCTGCCACAAACTTTGACAGGGGTCATGAGGGAATCCAGGGAAAGAAGGTCTTCAAATGGCACAGCCAGGCCAACCCCGGGGCCAGGCAGGGCAGTATCCCTGGGCCTGACGCCCTCAGAGAGGTGCCCCAATGCTTTCTTTCCCCTGCAAGGCCACAAGATGACATGCACGAAGGCTTGCAGGAATCTCATTTAAAAAAATAAATAAATAAAAAAATCAGCTGTTGGCTTTTTGGCTGCCTCGGACCCAGGAGAGGGCAGTAGCAGCCCAGGCTGCAGCCTCAGCTACCCTTCCCGAAGCTAGTCTTCAGCTCCTAACCTGCTCAGAGGAGGCTGATAGAGAAAACAATGTATGGAGGGAGCAAACAAAAAGGTTAGTGTAACTTTCTTGGGCCTCAAAATCGCTTGCTTCCAGGGTGGAAGTAGAAAGAAAACAGTCTTTCTTTGAAAAAAAAAACACAAAACAACAGAGTGCCAGCTCTTTCCATGGCAATCTTTCATTCTTTTGTTCTCAGTGATCACTGTACAGAGGCTTTTTACAGCACCAGAAAATAAGGTGGTGATGCTGGGGATGTTCCCAGTAGAGGTGGAAGGCAATGACATGCAGAGAGGCCCATGAGATCCTGCTCTGAAGCCACAAGATGTGGCTTCAACCAGAGCACTGCAGGTTAATGAAACAGGATTACCTGCTGGGAAGGGTGGAAACAATGGAAGTTTCTACTTCTCCGCCTTGGTACCCCGAAGAGGGGCTCCCTCCCAGCCCCATCCAAAGCCCAATTCCAATGCTGTGCACCTCATACTGCACATTTTCGTGAGCAGCATCACCTTTTTAGGTCAGCATCTCCCAGTGCAGCTGTGGCCCTGCCTTTCAGCCCAGCCAGGCTGGTGGCACCCTCCTGCTTCTGCTGAATGAGCTCACCAGGATGAGTCAGGTAGCAGGCGAGAGGACATCCTCACAGCCACGCTGAAATCCCAGCCACCCCTTTGACAACCTGTTACGGAGCCAACCTTTTGCTGCAGGCACTTCCATTTCTGCGTGTGTTGGCCTTCCCCCTGGCACAGGGGCAGCAGCATGTCCCCCTCCTGGCTTGCAGCACCAGGCTCAGCCTGCAGCCGTGTGGGCTCTGTTCTCAGACAGGCTCAATTCATTCCTTTTTTTTTTTTTTTTTTTTGTTAGTTCCCACCCTCTGAAATCACAGCGAAGCGCAAAAATTGTTGCTTACCAAAGCTGTTCTTCTGAAATGAGTCATTAAAGAAGGAGCCCTGTCATCCCTTGTCAGGCTGCCAGACACAGCCTGGTTGTTTCTCTAACAGTAACACGCCAGAGAACAGCTTGCTGCTCCCTTTGGGCTTCAACCTGCCTGCACCCTGCCGTTACCCAGCCTCCACCTGGAGACCAGGCACAGCATTACTCCCACCGCTTCGCATGACCAGCCCTTTTCACCCACAACATTAGGTCTCTCACTGCAATTTGGAGTTTAGTTCCTTACCTTGAGGTTTTTGACTTCTCAGCACGCGTGAAATTTTCTTCTTAAATCAGTACCGGGGACAGGAGTCAGATGTGGGTCTTTTGGAACCTTGTCTCGTGTGAGACCAAGAGCACGTGTGAAGCTAGACCTACTTTCCACACCTGCTCTCGGTTCCCTATCTCCCCTTGTAGTCTGGAGCTGACAGAGCCCCCAAAAAGCATTTCTGAGGTGCCTCTTGCTCGCCTCCGCCCCGCTGTGAGCAGCTCACAGCAAGCTGCAGAGCACAGACCCCTCAATTCTCTTCATTTCTTTTCTCTCTGCCACAGAGACTCCCCAGCTGAACCCTGGGCTGGAGCCCCTCGCCTGGATGGTGGGCACTGGGCTCTCCCACCGTCCCTACAACAGAGCTCTCCAGTGCCTGGAAGAAGTGCACATCTCTTACATGGAGCAGCCCGTGCTCATCTAAGTCCAGAGGTATGTTCTTTTATTATTTTTTTTTTTTTAAAGCAATAAAGTAAATGGATTTCATCCATCAGATGAGAAGATTTGACAAGAACTGGCCTGATAAGTTAATTTTTCTTTAAAACTGCTGATTGTTTGCAGCTGTGCTGAAACATGTCCTAGGCTGCACACCTGCAGGCCTAAAAGCATGCCCACATCTCTGAGAATTTATAACCTTTGTCATGGAAGAACCAAAAGTGGCCAGGATCAGCAAGGTGATCAAACTGGAAGCCTGAGGCTTTATATGGTGAAAAGCAGTACGGGACAAGCAACAGAGGTGTTGGAAGGGAGCTGAGGAGTGGAGCTCTGTGGGTATCACATGTATCTCACAGCAGTCCCAAAGCTGCCAGAATGGCATCACCACCAAGAATGGCATCACCACAAAGGATGGCATCACCTGGACTTTTTTAGTGCAAAGATCAGGTGCCAAGTTTCAAAGCATGGCCTTGGCTATTGCTTGAACAAATACAGTCAGTAACAGTCTTTGGAAGATAAAATGGGTCGGGGCAGTCTCAGGCAGAAATCCAGGCTGGGTGGAGAATGGCTGGAGAGCAGCCCTGAGGAGAAGGACTTGGGGGTGTTGGTGGATGAGAAGCTCCACACACCCCAGCAACGGGCACTGGAGCCCAGAAACCCCCCACCCCCTGGGCTGCATCCCCAGCAGCGTGGCCAGCAGGGCCAGGGGGGGATTCTGCCCCTCTGCTCCGCTCTGGGGAGACACCCCCCACCCAGTGCTGCCTCCAGCTCTGGGGCCACCAACAGCAGAAGGACATGGAGCTGTTGGAGCAGGGCCAGAGGAGGCCCCAGAGATGCTGGGAGGGCTGGAGCCCCTCTGCTGGGAGGACAGGCTGAGAGAGTTGGGGGGGTTCAGCCTGGAGAAGAGAAGGCTCCGGGGAGACCTTAGAGCCCCTTCCAGTCCCTCAAGGGGCTCCAGGAAAGCTGGGGAGGGACTCTGGATGAGGGAGGGGAGCCCTAGGAGGAGGGGGAAGGGTTTGACACTGAAAGAGGGGAGATGGAGCTGAGATGTGGGGAAGAACTTGTTTGGTGTGAGGGTGGTGAGAGCCTGGCCCAGGTTGCCCAGAGAAGCTGTGGCTGCCCCATCCCTGGAGGGGTTCAAGGCCAGGTTGGAGGGGGCTTGGAGCAACCTGGTCTGGTGGGAGGTGTCCCTGCCCAGGGCAGGGGGTGGCACTGGATGATCCTTAAGGTCTCTTCCCACCCAAAACATTCTATGATTCTGTGATTCTTTAGCTTCAATCTGGTGTGCATTGTTGCACAGATTTGCCAAAAGACAGGCTGCAGAGGAGGTGCCCTGCCTTCCCACTGCGTGCTGCTGCTTGTGACAAAGCTGTCAGCCAGGAATGGGATATTTTTAGCCTGGTATCCAAAGGAAACAAAGCTCCAGCAACCATGCTCTGTCTGTCAATTCACCCCTGCAACTTTTGAAAGGTGGCTACTTTTTAAAGACTTTTTTTTTTTTTTTTTTTCTGGGGAGATACATCTCCAAACCAAAAAATGGCTTTAAGTGTCAGGAACACAGGAGACTGCGTAGAGGCAGAAACCTCTCCCCTCCCAAAGTCACAGAGATGCTTCCACCTCACTGCCAGGCACTGCTACCCTCAAATACCCTATGCACTGAAGAAACATTATGGACGTTCATCCCACATTGGCCTCAGGACAGTCCCACCACAGCGCAGGACACCTGGCTTCACCAGCCACAGAGCTCATGGGCTTGGATGGACTCTCCCCAGCGTGGCTGTAGTTCTGCACCACGGGCACAGCTCCTCCCCCTCCCCTGGTAACATCAGGTGGCCATGGCTTGGAGGAGACATCCTTCATGTACGGGCAAAGCCAAACAGGAGGAGTAACTTGGGTATTTGCCCTCCGGGGAGCCTGCAGCAGCTGCAGGCACCCAAATTCCTCCTTAACAGCGTGTCTTCATGGTGCTTCCCCACACCTTGTTTCCAGTTTCCCAAGTGAATAAATACGTTCCAGAGGCTGGTTCCATGCTGGACCTGAGCTGTCAGCCGTTAGAAGACAATGATTTTGCAGGATTATTATACCTTAGTTCACATAGAAAACTTATTATTTCCACTTTTGGGCTCGGAATGTTTCAGTAATGGGTAACTTGTTTGCCACATGGCAGCACTTGGGCAAGCCCCTTGGTCAAGTTCTTCTTGGGTCTGTTGCACCTTTATCCCATTACCCTTGGGGTGGCAGCTGGCCATATGACGTATCCCCAGTCCTGGAGCAGGTCAGGGAGCCAAGGGGACTGGCACTGGCCCCCATTCCCAGTAGGCACATCTCAGTCACACAGCAGAAGCACGTATAGAAACTGCTATTGCGGGAGGGAGTCCTGGGCACAGATTGAGCAGCAGCAGCTCCAAGGTTGCCCCTGTCTCCTTTCCTGCAGAAGGACACAGAGATGGAAATGCTAAGAGGAATAAGACGAAAGCAAAAATATTCTTGAATAAGCAAATAATAATGACACAGTAGTAGAGTAAGCCCAGGCCAGTAGGGCATGGAGGCATCCAGCCCCTATTAGCACATCTAAGCATCACCCTCATTAGCAGAGACCTGGGCAGACTGGGCAGTACCGTGGCACTACAAAGTCTCTTTTACTCGTATGCCACATTTATCAGCTGTTGTATGGTGTACCAAACACTCGGCTGTAAAGGCTGCTGGAGAATGGTCAACTATTTTGCCAAAAATCTATGGTTTTGAGGGGAAAGAAAGAAATCTGTTCTGCTATTGCCTCCAGCAAGTAACAGATGAAAAAGGCCAGCCTTGCCACTTAAAAAAAAAAAAAAAAAGGCATTGAGAAAAGGCAGTATTTGAGACAAAGTGCAGCCCCAAGGGACCTCCTCCGCCAGCTGCTCAAGAGGCTCAGGAGCTATGGACAACCTTGGGCCTGAACATAAATAACTAAGGCTGGCTACAAGCACTAGCTGTACAAAAAAGGGGACTTCTTTTTTGCACGGTTATGTCTTCCATCCTTGAAATATTATTCTCCTGTTGCCTAAAGCACTGGTGCATTCAGACATGGAGCTTTTTCTTTTAATCCTGCATTCATTATCTAAGCACTATGAATGATGGGGTGTTTAAATAAAATAGCATTTCCTCTGAGACAAGACCAGGCTAAGCACTGGGGGGTTTTTGCAGCACCTACAGCATTTTTTTTCTAACCTGATTCCACGCATCCAGCCAGACACCAGCGAAGCAAAGCACCAAAACTGTAGATTCATCCATGTCAAACCCGACACAAGTAACGTGGCCACCATCAGTGCCCTGGGAGCAGCCCAGTGTCCTCCTGACCCATCGGTGCAGCAGTAAAAGCAGTGTGACCATTGTTCTCTATTTCTGTTTTCAATATGATCTGGAAAATCACTGGGCTGCTCTGAAGGGTTGTTGCCTGTATCTCGTCAGTGGGTTCAGTGTGCCCTTTCTGGCACTGACAACCTCACGTCCAAAGCCCCACCTTTCCAGGACTGGCTGGACACCTTTGCCCAGAGCGTTTGGCTCAGTAGCTTTCTGGTCACAGGAAACCAGAATACCATTTGCTGGAGACATGGGGGGACCGGGGTGCATTTCTCCTCTCCTGAAATGACAGGTTGGTATTTCCAGAAATAGTTTGTAAAACAAAAAAAATACCATGTGTAGCAGGAACTGCAGCCAAATAGAGGCTGGAGTCTTTGAGTCAGCAGACAGTTGGTGACATGCACATCACCTTCGTTGTACCCTACTCTGCTTTGCTGGGAGGGACACAGACAAAGAGAGCACTGCATCTTCCCACTGCTCCTGTGAGGCCACAGCTGAGCCTGTGGTAGAAATGGAGAGGTGCATGAGCTCCTGGGTCTACAGTTCTATTGCTAGGGTCATATGTGGCCAGCCGCTCCTTCTAAGCAGGGTCAGGTTTAACATTCCATTTAAACTGTTGTCAACATTTGATTCTGTGGTGCAGGGTAGAGCTTGTGGCCCTGGCAAGGTGGGCCCGTGGTGGTTTTAATGCCCCGTTACAGCCTTTCCATCCAGGAGTGTTTGGTGTGACCCATATAGCAGGTTCCCCATTATAGATCCTGCCCACGTTGTGACACTGCCAAGAGCCTCCACAGTGCTGTGATGGGTGGTCTCTTCTGCTGCAGCCTTGGAAAGATCAAAGAGCAACCTAACTTCAGCAAAGTCCTCTTTTTTTGTCTCCTAAACTAGGAGACTGTCCCACTGCCTGGAAGTGGCGCCTTGAATGAGGGTAAGGATTTCATCTGAGTTACTGCAAGAGAAAGAACTTTCAGGCCCAGGTTTGGATCTAATTACACATTGCCTTCAGGAGCCCTAGGAAATACCGCATAGCATTCTTGCTTATCTTCTCCACACCAGTCTTCAGAAGCTATTTTGTGAATTACAAGATGAGGAGGTCTCGTTAAAGCAAGGATTGACATACTGAGCCAGGCCAAAGAACTGTCCAGCCCAAACCCTGTCTTTGGGGGGTCAAACCACGTCTTTGACCCCGTCCAGCCATTGTCAGTGGCAGGAAGAGAACAGGAGAATGGGTCTTGCTTCAATACCCTCATACAGCAACTGAGGGCATTCATCAGTGCTGGTCCAGGACTCAAAGTTGAGGGAGGGTGAGGATGTCCAGCTCCCTGGGACATGCTCGTGCTCACCTGCCCATGTAGCTGCTTGGTTTGCACAAGACCTAGACTTCCCCATGTCAGGTGTTGCTCTCTTCGTTTGGAGAATGGCTCTCTCCACTTGGTTGTCTCCCAGCCCTTCCACTTCTGCTCTGCAAACAAGTCCTTCCAATTAATAAACAACTTTTGGGGGTCATTGTTGTATTTTTTTAATAAGTTGTGTCTCTGGAAAAATGAAAACAGCAAAATTCCCTGCAGATTGCTTTCCTGTAGGACACATGGGAGTTGTGTGTCCTACAGGACAAGAACAAGCGCCGCCTCCTTGTCTGATCAGGTAGCTATAGAAATGCAGTCACACTTTTATGGGTACGGATTTTATTTTTTTATTATTTGGTATGGACTTTTAAATTCTGTTTAGCTTTTTGCTGGACTTTGAGTCTGGCTTTCAAAGGCAATCACAGCTGTTACTGAGTAACTCTGGCAGACCTTAAAAAAAATTTCCTGAATTTCAGAGATTCTCAGCTTTTCTTGCAGTTTCCCATGGTTGATCAGCGGGATTATCTTGTGCTTCCCTCATGCTCACTCCCCACGAACAGAGGTCCCTCAGCCTTTGAAAGCTTTGGCAGCTGGTTGACTTTCCAGGGCATTCACATGTTGCTCCTGGCCCTGGTCCCACTGGTGGCGGCTGGTCCAGGCTGGCAGCTCTGATCTTGCTACCAGCTCTGACCCTTGCTTGGCTGTCCCTGTTGTTTCTTCTTATGCAATAGCAGCTCAGGGTGACACAGGAAAGCCAGTTTTGAGGCATTGCAGACACTTCTTTGCCTTGAATTGTCTGTACGTGTCTGAAGAAAGGTCTGGCAAAGAAGGGGTGGACAAGCCAACCTGATAAGATCAGCAGCTCCTTGAGGCTCAAAGCTCTGCTAACTTCAAATTGAGGGTCCTAAATTCCCTTGGCATCCTCTGGGTTGAGAAATGTTCTAACCCAGTCAGAGCCAAAGACAATAAAATCAGTTATGTGTTTTAATTGTGGGGGTTTGGTTCTTTACAAGTGAAACGTATTAAAGAAACTATGCCAGTTGTGTCTTGTTTATGAACAAAACTGCTGTGGAGGAGGTTTCTCTGGGGTTGCACTGTTGATTTGAAATTAATCGCACTACAGAGTTTCATCAAGGGCCTTCAGGGCAGCTGGACTCTGCCTGTGCTGCCTGTCTCCTTGGGGGAGGCTGCACCAGGTCTTGCTGCTGGTGGCTTTTCTCCTCTGGAGAGGCAGCCACCGAGGGGTCTGTGGGAAGGGCAGGAGGAGCAGCCCACCTACGGCTTCCATAACCCCCCACAGCAGGAGCAAATCTGGCCTCGGGATTCCTCTCCCTCAGCTAATCACCGGATGAGTCTAATCACCAAGGCCAGGCTGGATGGGGCTTTGAGCAACCTGCTCTGGTGGGAGGTGTCCCTGCCCAGGGCAGGGGGTTGGAACTCGATGATCTTTAAGGTCCCTTCCAACTCTAACCATTCTGTGATTCTATGAGTCATATCGAGTCTCTTTGGAGCAAAAGCTGCATGTTTTCATAGCCTGTAGCCTGCCTGGATTTCCAACAGCAAGGGTCACGGGTGGAGGGTCCCAAAGCTCTTCCACAGACTGGCCATGCTGCCCCACCACGGGGATTTTCCAGGCAAAGTTAAGGGAGACTAAGGAAGAGTACATAGCAAGCAGACAAGCAGTTCTGGACCTATTTCTTCAGGACAGCATGGAGTCTCACCTACTGAAGGCACACCGTGTCTGGACGCTAACTGTAATGTTTTTTATTCCCTTTTCCTAACTATGGTGGTGCCTACGCACAGAGACATGCGACAGCCCAGCTGCTGCAAAGGTCTGCCGTGGGGCTGGAGCTGCCAGCATCCGCAGGGTGGGTGAGGGCACAGCTGGAGAGCACAGCTGGAGCACCAGCAGCTGGGCTTGAGGTCGTGGTGGCAGAGAAAAGCAGGAAGAAAAGCTGGGGGGGCATTATCAAAAGCAGACACAAGTCTGTTCTTGCACCTGCTTTGCTTTCTCGGGCACCTCGTTGGCTGGGACAGCGGGGCAGCCGCCGTTCAAAGGCCACAAACCCCAGATTTAATTTAGGGATCGGTTTTGTGCAGATAATGTCAGGGTGGTAACTCTGTTCCACAGCTCCGACTGTGCTCACAAATGGATGGCCACAAATGTTTGCATCTGCAGAAGCAGCGTCCCGAGCCTGGAAAGGCAGCCCAACTTTGCTTCCTTCTGGTGTGCATTTTTTTTTCTGGTTTGTTTTGTTTTTCAAGAGCGGTGATGGTGCCTCCTTTATTTAATGGCTTTTTTTTTTTTTTTAAATGCTTTATAGGACACACATCACCAGGGAACCGGAGCTCTTAAGTACAAACATCGTAAAAGAAAATGGACCATCTCGCTGTGGGTGGGTTTATGCAGCATCACTACTGCTGCCTGGGAAGCGAAGACAGACAACTGCCTGCCTTCCTGCCTACAGGCTCTAGGACTGGCTCCAAGACACTGGAGCTGCACAGATGTCGGCGATGTTTAGGTTCCCAGACTGCTTTTTAAGTCAAATGACATATTTTCAGCAGGTTGAGCCATTACTAAACGAGGAGAGGAAGGTGCCGGGGTTTTTTTCCGACCGCTCTGTTTATGTTCTCCCAGGAGTGCCTGGGGAACAGGCACGTTCTCAAATGTTTTCACTCTTTTGAGCTGTTTTTCTCAAACTTCTGTGCACTCCTGGCACTCCTGCTCTTGGAAAGTAAGGCCGGGAAGCTGGCGCCTGTAAATCCCATTTGTCTGTGCCATGTACATACACCTCGGTCGGAGACCGAGCGCTCCCCCAACATGCACGGATGCTGCTGCCTTCCCCAGGGCACCAGCAGCAGGACAGGGGCGTGTGGGAGAGATCTGCAGGAACATGGCCCCAGGCTCTTCCCCAGCTCCTCCAGCAGAGCTGCATCTCCCCGGGAGAGGATGCTGCTCATTATCACCCCAGACTTTTAGGGCAGGGGCCGGCAGGCAGTGCTGCCCCCTCAACCCCACCCATCTCACGGGGCAGGTTAAACTCTGCACTCTCTGCCTCTCGTGCTCCAGCAAAATCCCTGCTCAGGAGCTGTCAGCCGGGCAAAATGTGATTAAGGACCCCACCTGTTGCAGGAGAGGCTGCTTGTTCTCGTCCCATTCAAAACCCAGTACCAATTTGGTTGGTTTAGCAGCACAGGTGATTATACACAAAGTCCCCATCCCTCGTCACAGAGCCCTTCGCTTGCCTTCAGGTTCGAGGCACTTGGCAAACCCGGCGCGTGGGGCTGGGCAGGGGCGAGACAGAAGAGCTGGTTTTCCAGCAGCACCCAGAGGCTTAACACAACCACGTCCCCGCAGCACATCCCACCTTCTCGTGAGCCCCGTGCCGCCTCTGCACGGCAAAAGGTGGAGGAGCAAACAGGTCCTTCAAAGCACCCAGGGGAGACAGCTTTCCGTAGAAGGCGGGAGAGCAGATCAGCGTGGAAGAGCTGACTCACATTTATACCCGGGATTAACCTGAGAGGCTGTGCCGTGCCATCGTTGCTGTGTGGGATTGCTGCACCCATGTCTTGTGTGATGCTCCCCTGCATTTTAAGGCTTGTGCACGGTGCTGAACCCTGGCACCTCCACACAGCTCTGTGCCTGCCACCGACTCGCTGCAGCCGCAGCTTCATCTGGTCTTCATCACGGTAGGGTTAGGGGGTTAGGACAGTTTCTCTGCTAGAAATTGTTCCCTGGTTGCTGTGAAACTCCTGAGATTTGTTTGGTTTTTTGTTTGTTTTTGCCAGCCTTGGCCCAGTTGGCTTTTGGTTGTCTCCCAGTGCCACCAGTGAGTGACAGCATCTTCTCATTCTCTTCTGAGCAGCTTCGCAACGTGCCTGGTCCAACCTCTCGGTCTGAGGCTCCTGGCCACCCAAGGGACATGCAAAGGCAGATGAACCCATGTAGCCTGGCCCTGAGAGCCTGGGGTGGATAGTAGTATTTTTTTTCTAAGCGTTTAAATCCAGCGTTGTGTTCCATAAATTAAACTTTAAGTCAGATAAGGTGGGGGAGACAGAAAGCAACTGGTCATGCTTAGAGGCTGTTGTCCCCCGTTGGCACCCACATGGCATCCAGCCACCGCAGTGGCTTGGGTGTCCTTTATAACCTGCCTTTTCCTGCGTGGCTGGCTTATCACTAGTCACAGAAAAGGCCAGGAAACGCAGCAGAAAATGGCATTTGCATGCAGTCCTGCTACTCTTGCTGCTGCCTCCCCAGCCCTCCCCACACCCACGCAACCTGGGCTGCACTGGCATCCTACAGCCACCAGCAACGGGCACCGCGCTGCCCTGCAGAGACACCAGCCAGGGCCACCTGCAGCCAGGGGAAGAGACTGAAAGTATGAGAAACCTCCTCCCGTTCTCCAGCTGCCCACAGCTACCCCTCAAAATGTTTCCTCGAGACCCAGCATTTCACTCTGTCCAAGCCTGAGGTCATCACTGTCCTTGGAGAAGCTGCTCAAGTAAAACTGGAGGCACTTTTCTAAATCTTTTAAGTGAAATATAGCAGGATTAAATTCCACTTTTGATATAATCCTCAACCCCATCTTCAAGGAAAGTGCAGCATTGCCTCCAGGCCCGGCTGGTGCCTCCGTGCTGAATCACTCTGATCCTAATGTAAATAAAGCTCTTTGAAAAAGGGCAAATGTTTTCTCAGCTGCTCTTCTTCCCTTCAAAAGAGGGGCTGATTGAAATTTTTATGTCTGCAGACATACATATCTGCAGTCAACAAACACTTCTTAGTTAGAAGTCATCTCTACAAGATAACTGGATTTTGGAAAGTATATTCTGAATCCAAGGACACTCTTGGACCACACTGCTCTCCTTATGGCTTTTCCTTCTCCTTTCCTTCAGTGCTTGTAAACAGACTGATTTCAGTCACTGCAAATTAATCTTAGCACATTGTCAGTTCAGGCTCCTGGTGCCCCCAGACTTTGTTTCTGCTCAGCCCGGGTGCTGTGTTTGCCCCAGGAGACAGCAAATACAAACAGCTCCTTGGCACGACGGGCAGCACTGACCCAAAGGGCCAAAGCCCTGAGGTGGGTGCCAAGCTGCCTTCTCACCGCAGCGGCCCCGCGGGAGCTGCTGTACCCGGAGAGCTGTATGCTCCTTCTCCTCCAGCTCCAGAACTGGACCTGAAGCCTAAAGCCGATGGGGCAACCTCTCTGCCAGCTCGGCCAGCAGGCTAAGGGCAGGCTTACAACATGTGCTGAGCCCAAGACCGAGCACTAGGAGCTCCAACCCAGCTCTCCTCCACTTTGGAAACTGTTAGAAACTACACCTGAGCATTCACTCACACAGGTTCAACATTTTCCAGCCTAAGAGGGAGGGGGACATGTCACCCATGGAGCCCTCCCGATGGATGTCAGCGCACCCCGGGGCTGCAGGCACAACCTCACTCTTCCAGTCTGCTCTTGCCAGATGCTCTTAGCACAATGCCTTGCCCTGGCACAGCCTGGCAGCTTGCAGAGAGCCTGCCTGGTTTTGAAGGGTGCCTTGAAGACGCCACCTGGTCCGGAGCATCTCCCTGAGCCTCCAACCAGCCCTGGGCCAGTCCCTTTGGACACCAGGCTGTCCTGTCCAGCTTGGACACCGGCCCGTCAGCTGCTCAGATCTAAGCAAAGCTGCTGTGCAGCCTTTCCACTGGTGTGCTGCGGGGCCTCATAATTCCGATCTAACTTAGGTACGGACTCCAGTAGGTTTATAGCTTGTAATAATGTACAGCCTTGGCTTCACTTTGTGAACCCTTTGCTCTCCCTCGGAGACAAAATGTTAGATTGAAGGTGGAAGAATTTTTAGTAGTGCCGTTCTCCTTCTCCAGTTACACCATGAAAACCAAGGCCACAGGCATCCAAAGCATCTTTTCCCAGCTTCAAATAATCTACCACTGCCCACAGATGGCAGGCTCGCAGCCCACGTTGGCCCACTGAGTCCCAGCGGGAACCAACGGTGGGCACCCAAACCCTTGCAAGGGGCAGGAGAGGCTCTGAACACAACATAAGACAACACTTATGGGGTTGTTTCCTCCCATCCAAATGCCAGTTGTGCTTTCTCCTTTTCCACCCTGTATAAATGCTGTCACCTCTAGTGACACGGGGGCTGTCACTGGGGGTACGACGCTGGTCAGGGCTGCCCTCTCCTGCTGTAGCACCAGGCCTTTGGGAAAGAGTTGCCTTCTTTGGGAGAGAAAACAACCTGCTGGGTCAGCTAGGCAGGGGGGGTCAGAGACCTGTCCCCCAGAGCTCTGGCAGCAAAACTACACTTAAAGCAGTGAGATGGAAAGCCTGACAGTGCAGGCAAGGGATTTTGTTGGCAGAAGCTCTCCAGACTTAAGAAGGGCAGTCTGGCCCTCTTCTGGCTGAGAAGCTGGGAGCAAAGTATGTTCTAGCAGCTAATTGATTTATTTTTTTCTTTTGAAGTACCAAGGAGATCAAAATAAAAGGCTTGGGATTTATTTTTTTTTTTAATCCCCTTCATTTCTGGTGGGAAACAGGAACAAACTGCCCCTGTGGCAGCCACTGTGCAGCTCCACATCTCCACAGCAGGAGCAAAGAGGTGACACCCAGATGCTGAGAGGGCTTCAAGTTCAACCATTGGGTGGCTTTATTGGGTGGTTACCAGGGCGGTGTCACAGAACATCAGGAGAACGGTTCTGCATCACAGGGACGGGCTGCAGGAATCCAGCCCAATGCTGCCTAATGAAAGTCAGGCGAGATGCCGAGAGGGAGGACCTTGTGCTGCAGGACAGGGAGAGCTATTGTGGGGCCTGATCCTGCCAAGGGGCCAGTCCTCTTAGCTCCCATCAGATTAGTGATGATGAAGGTCCTCAGTACTGCCCATAGTCCTCCCAAGTTCAAACCAGTTGCCCTTCACTTGACTGAAGCCCAACGCGAGTCCCTTCCGGAGGTAGAAAACACACCTTATCTTGCTTAAACACAGAGCTTAACAAAAGTATGAGTGAAGGTCATGAGATAGGGACAGAAGTGGAAATTTTAAACAACAGGAGATTGATCTCTTCAGGGCTCTTTTTCTGAGCTTAGCTTCACAATTCAGTATTCGACACAAGTAGAGGTATATCATCAAGTCTTCCTGCAGTGATGGAGGAGAGAAGCTCTAGTCTGAGCTGGTCTATGGGCAGAGAAACGTGATGAAGATTTTTCTGAGCTAAAGCTCTGAAATATGCTTGTAAGGAAGCTGGAAATTCCCGTCCCAACACCTTTTTTTTGGTCTTCTCTGTAAGAGGGGAAGCTTTTTTTTTTTCCATCTGACCTTGCCTAGACATGTCGTGTGATTGACCCAGGAGCACTCTATTTCCCACAGACTCGGGTTGAAAGTGCAATGCACTTCCAGGTCCTCGATGACAATGTAAAGTTCAACCAAGGATCACTCTGCTGAGCTGTGCGAGGGGACTGTAATCCCAGTGGGTCAAAATGTTTAGAGTTAAAGAGGTTACAGGCTTTTCTGAGGGCGTATTTAAACTCTGTCTGTCAAACCACTTGAAGAAGAGATTTATAGACTCTGCCAGCAGTACATTAAACTGCTGTTTTCTTGTATTTAAATTAGTAACACACATTGTTTTCATGTTACCCTAAGAGAATAATTAATCTGTGGCAAATGTATGCCTATAAAAATTATAAATACTAGATTTTAAAAAACAACAACAGTAAAGAAATTCGAGGAGCCATATGTTGATGAGAGCCACATCAAGAAGGCTCTTGGCAAAGCCATCGGAATGCCTTAGGGCCCTCATCTTCTCAGGAAGCCATGGAAGGGACTTGAAACCTGCTTCACATTGAGTTTAATTGCACACAAAAAAAAAAAAAACAAACCTTGCAGACTTTGCACATTAAAAGGAGAATAAAAAATATAATAGGCAGAGCTTTTCCTCAGGGTCTAAACAAGTTTGAAAAGTTTGGTATTGCAATTTTCCAGGAAACCTCAGCGTCGCTCCCTGACACTATTGTTCCATACTTCAGTACATAATACAGATGCAAGTCTGATAAATTAAGGGCTTCACAAATTGTTTTCTTTCCATTTACAGGAGAAAAGGCAGTGCAGGAACACAAATGACATCTGCTGCGAGACTCAGACCACTTCAGTTTCTCTACTTGCTTTGAGAGGGTGAACCTACTGCCAAGGTTTGACAAGGGAGAAGTGCAAACAAGGCTGTGGCTGAAGCAATGTCAGGTCTAGGACACGATAATTATTGCTCAAATACTCGTCATCGGAATACCTAAGCAGAGACAGCTTTTCTGCTCCTTACCTTTAGATATAGCAAATATTTCCATTGACTGAATGTAGGTATATGACAAAGAAACAGAAACTGAAGACAGTGCCGACGGTGGGGTGGGGACGAAGATAATTCTTACAGGAGCAAGTTCTGTGAACAAAGGAGTGTTGAAGCTCAGGTTCCTCAGGTTCCTCAACTCTCCAACCTCGACATTCCCCTCTGTAACAACACACAGGCCACTCTCATCTGCAAAATGCTTCACATCCACTAAAATATTTAAGATGCCATTTCCCCACGTCCAATCCTTTTTCCCTTCCCCCCTGGCATCTCCCACCCCTCCACCAGGTCCCCGCTGCAACGGCCTCACCTTCTCCCTACGGCCCCAGCCTGTTCTGGTGTGACAGCAAGGCAGGAGGCAGCAAAAGCCTGGGTGGATTTGACATGTGCAGAGTGACTGCTGCTCGACAGGGTGAACCAGCAGCCACGTTTCCTGGTGCTCTCTCACGGTCTCTCCCATGCCCCTGCGATGACTGCTGCCCTTTGGCAAAAGGGGATGGAACTGGGCAGCGGACTGGAAGGTGACTGGGGACAGGGAGCAACTGCCCAAGACAGCTTGTGCATAGGCAAGTCTCACGTAGAGCATTCAATGTCAGCAAAACAATTAAAAAAAAAAAATAAAGGCGACTTTCACTACAAGCATTTTCTCTAAGCAGATAATCGGAAACACTGGGGAAAACAAAACAAACCAAAACACGAGGCAGCTAGTGTGAGGGATTTCAGGTGTCGATGCTGGAAGAGGAACAACAGGCCTTCGATACGAAGCAGCATAACAGCACTAACCTCAGTATTTACATTCTTGGTTTTCTCTAACAGCTCAGTAAGTTAGACACGCTCCTGGGACCTTCACCAATCATATCAAAGGAGAATGTTTATCGGGGTGATAAACAACCAACCCTGATGTCTCCCATCAGGTAGGACTGGCCAAAAGAGAAGAGGGGAAAAGAGAAATCACAGAACCTTTGAGATTGTAAAGAACCTCCGGAAGTACTCTGAAATGCCTAAATATTACAGCTAAAGCAGAATGCAACATAAATACTTGGCTGAGTCAGGCTCAAGGCTGTCGCTTCCCAAACGCACAGCGCTGTGCAAATTTTGGCAGCCAGACTGGTGCCAGCGTGGTTATTGCAGAAGGAGCGGGAAGGGTAAAAGTATCCTCCTGGTTTAACAGTAAGGGCAAGACAAGCAGCACCCTGTTCAGCTGGGGTACCTGCACTGTGGGGCTGACAAATCCAACAAGAAAGACAAAATCCAGGGAAGCGTGAAACCCGTTTACAAATGGGGAGTTCCACCACCTCCTCATTATCAGCAGCTTCCAGACTGTGTCTTTGCCTGCCTGCCTGAGTAACCCCCTCCCCACCCACACACATTCCTTTCCAGCGATGCTGCTTGATTTGGCTTATCATTATCTTTTTGTTAAACTCACGTAATTGGTGCATTTAACTCTTTACGTTCCTCAATAGTCCCTCAGGTATCACTTGTTTACTGAAAAAGCAGTCATAGCCTTAAGTATTACATTTCAAAACAACATCTAAATTGAAAAAGGTTTTTACAGTCCCAGTGTTTGACCGTGCTGGCTCCAGTAACTCACATACACCTGATAAAACACTTGGTACAATAAGGCAAACTGGACTTCACCAGCTGCGAAAGCGTCCAAGTCAAAGCCTGCACACAACCAGGGTATTTCCAGAAATCCAAAGTCTACTTTTTCATACACTCCTTTAAGACAACGAAGCTGCATAGCCATGAGCTATAGGGCTTTTACTGCATCTCTTGCAGACGAGAGGGGATCCCCTCTGTGCTGCTAAAAGGGCGATTGCTGTAGCTCACCACGTACGCGTCACCTGGGCTAAGCTTCCATAGCCAAACCTATCAGGAATCTAAGGAAGAAAATCTCAGGTGGAAGAGGTTCCAGCCAAACTCCTAATGCTGACAGAATTATGTCAGGAAAAAAAAAAAAAAAAAAATTGGCAATTCGGCAATTTGGTTTTATTGGGGAACTGCTGCAAGCTTTACACACACAAAAATGCTCCAACCTGAGGGCACTATCAGCTGCACCCACCCTGGGAACTTCGATGGTATAACACACACACACAACTTTTAAGAGCGTAGCCACAGTATGCCTAGACACCATCAGAGGCAGCACGCAGCTTCCTCATGGAAGGGGAGACTTTCTCCTTCTCAGTAAGTGTTTTTGATGGGGGGCTGGGGGGGAAGGGGGTGGTGGTATCTCTTTTAAGGGTTTTTCTCCACAAGAATTACTCTCCTACTGAAAAAGTACCACTAGACTGAGCTGGTAAGGCACCCTTCCCTGCGGGTGTAGCACCACCGGTAATGCTGGGGCCGGTACTCGCGCATCAAGGCATGAGCAGAAGTGCAAAGGGTTTGCCCAGTCAAAAGCAGGACCGTGAAAAGGTGTCACCACCTCCCTGTCCTCTGCCAATGGTTCTGCTTGTCAGAGCACAGCATTACTGACTGCTCCCAGAACCCTGTCACATAGATCTAACTGAAAAGCTGTGTATAGAAAAAAGCTTTGCTTTATTCTCAAACCCTTCTAACTTCTGAATGGAAATAGTGAAGTCCCTCTAAACACAGGGCATGGTAGGGGAATCGGGAAAAAAACTCAAACCCAAACAAACAGCAAAAACTCCTATAATGCCACAGGTTTTTAATCCAGAAGAGTGTTCTGCCACGACACCACGCTCTTGGGAGGAAGACAGCGAGCAGGGTGTCTGCCACCAGGCTTTGCTGGAGGACAGGCTCCCCAGCCCTCCCCAGCAGCGAGGCCCCGCTTCTGCCTGTGAAAATGGCACGTTTCTGACACGGTAACAACACCAGTTACATTCCTAGCACGAAACCCCTGAGTTGTAGTTTTAACACGTTAACATGTTCTACCGTGGGAAAAGCTGAAGTATTTTTAGCGTGGCCTGAGTGTTTGTCTCTGCACTGCTCTGGCCTTTTTTGGAATTTTTAACTCTGGAAACAAATACAATACCCTTTGTAATAGTGAAACACCACCTATTTTCTTTTATTGTTTGCCACAAAGAAGACCGCGAGTTGTACTTCCACAGACATTAAAGGAGAAATGTAAATCAGCTACTTTTGACACAGCTTTCCCCCTTCTTAACACCAGACAGTTCACTTACTGTTTCCCTAATTCCTGCCCATGCCCCCCAGCCTTTCCTACTGACGAAATCTAAGCAGAAAAAACATTTTTCTTCGTTATGAAATTCAGTCCTGAGTTGTCGTTGCTTGAAGGCGCTGCCCCTGGCGCTGCCGTGTGGAACCGCGTGTGAGGACCAACAACGTACACCAGGGAAGGGCATCCCATGCAGTGCCCTCTAGTCCTGCCCCTCTCACAGCCGCCCGGCCCCGCTTCCAAAAAATGTGTTGGGGAGAAGCATCTGACAACAGTATGCTGTTTGCTTTTTGTTGTTTGGTTTTGTTTTTTTTTTTATCATGTTAAAAATCCACAGCTGCATCACCTGTCTCCTCCACCACGCTGTGGGCGAGTCAGTCGGGTGTGAAGGAGGAGAGGGACTTTAAGTGTGGACGTAACAAGAAGAACCAACACAAGGCAAGTCTGAGGAGTGAGAGTAACGCAGAGGAAAGGAGGGGCTCTCCCCCTCTCCTGCCTTCTGTCCCGTTTCAAATAATATCCCCTTCCCCTCCCCTCTGCCTGGCACCAGCAGAAGCATGCCACGCAGCCGCTGCGCTGTGCCCACCTCGCCCGGGGGAAACAAGGCCCTGGAAGGATTAATGGTGAGAGAGGATCCTGTGGCAAAAGGAGACCGTGGTCGATCATCTGCTGAAGGGGGAGGAGAACAAGCTGTTTGTTCCAGTCCTTCTCTTCCTCCTCTGCAGAGATGGCCGTTACCTGCTTCTGGAGTGGGGGAGGAGACGGGGCGGGGGGGCTGCTCTTGGCAACTGGGATTCATCTCTCGGGCAGCAGGACGAAGAAGATGGCCTTGAGGAAGTGACCGAAGCTGCAAACAGCGGCCACAAGCCAGTGGGAGCGAAGGCTGGGGTCAGTATTCACCACGCATTTTGTGATGTCTGCCTGATGAGGAGGGAACAGAGATCATCAGAAGGAGAGGCCCAGAACCCCGTCGGCCACCGCGGCACCCTCCCGGCCCCCCAGCACCCTGCCACCACCGCTGCAGCCACACCGGCCACAAACACTTCCACGCACCACGAGTCATTAAATCAGGTTTAAGAGCTCTGTGAAATACACTTTCTTCATTCTGCATTGACAGGGCGGAGCATCCCCCTGTTCAGCCACCCCTGGGGAAAGAAATGCTACAGGAAGATTGTCAAGCATTTTCAATTTTGAATAGATACATAAAAGAAACTTTCTTCCCCTTTTCAAAAGGGCTAGAAAGCTTTGGCAATATCAGTATTCTCATCCTTTTCTGTAAAGCAAGATGCTTCCCAGAGGCTGTCCTGTTTAATATCAGCTCAAATTGCTTGCACTTTTTCTCTTGCCTTAATGTTTTATTTGGAACTCCTTCAAGCAAACCAACCCCCAATTTAAATCTAAAGCAATGCAAGCTTTGTTTGTGGAAATATGTATGCTGGCAGAGATGCCTCCCAGACGCGTGGGCCTGATTTAAAGATCGCTTGGGCAGCTGGTTGCAAGTATTAACAAGAATAGAAGCTGGCCTGCAATGAATAAAAAATAACAACAATCCAGCAAATTCATGAAGACAGGATCTCAGCTGGCATTGGGAGGAGAAGGTGGAAAATATCTGGAGGGTAAACCAAACAGGACTGAGGTAGATAAAAAATTTCATCTTCTGGTGGGGGAAACAAATTAAAGTTCTGCCAGCAATGAGTCTGTGGTTAAACTTCAGCCTAGCACAAGGAGACAGGGAGCGTAGCTGTGTAACAGAGGGAGCAATGTTAGCACATCGACTTGATGCAGTTTTCAGAAACAGCACCAGGAATCGGGTCCCAAGGAAGGCAAATACTCATTGGCCCCAAAAGCTTTTTTCTTTGCAAGCTTAGCTCAGCAGCCTTCCAAGTTTGTCTTCTAGCACCAGCCTCTCATTGACCAAGCAGAGGGAAGCCAGACTCTCAACCCTGAGATGTTCCTTCCCAAAAAACGGGACACGAGAGCTGCCGTAATACTCCAATGAACTTTTCCAGTATTTCTGCCTGTGTTCAAGGCACGGGTGAGCCTCGCCTGGCCGACCTCGGTAATGATTAGAAGAAAACAAAAAGGGGACTGAAAGGACAAATCCCTGTGCCTGGTTAGTGAGTACAGGCACACTAACAGACTCCATCGTCATCTACAGACCAAAGGTCTGCTGACAGCAGCCCCAACAGCCACCCACGCGGTTCCAGCAGCTCCTCCCTCCCAAGGAACTCTGGAAGGCTGGCACGTTGAATCACCCTGCGCTGCTGTTCCCCGGGAAGCATTAGGAGACGCTGAGCCCACAAAGAACTGACAAGTAGAGATGGCAGGAGGAAGGAATACAGGCACTCGGGGCTGGGAAAAAGCAGGATGGCAGGAGGAAGCTGAATCAGCACGTGGGGTGCTCCTGGGGCTGAGCACCAAGGTGTGGAAATGCTGCCGCCCGTAAAAGCACAAGCAAAGGTAGCAAGCAGCCAAGGCAGCACATAGCAGAAGATGCTGCAACATAGTGCCCGTGTTTATAGGTACTTTACCTTTATTGTGGAGGAAAGTAAAATGGGTCTGCCTAAATGCTTTCAGTGATGGCTTAGCAAACCCACCCTATTTGCATTTTTTAGAAGTCCTGTCCAGTTTCAGGGACCAGCATGTCCCTAAAACACAGTTGTGTCAAGCTGTTTCTTTAGTCAAGAGAAGTCATGATGTGCAGGTACCTGTCTGAACATGTATTCGGATATTAGGGTGGCTGAGCAGTAAGAAACCTAAGCTCTGAAAGGCTTTAGAGCCTCATGTGAGCCAGGAGAAGGCCCAAATATGCATACCAGGTTGATTATAGCTGCAGAGGGTTAACGTGAGAAAGCGTGAACTCCTTCAAGCTGTGCAATGCCCTACCAAAGGCAATGACCTCACCCTGGCTAACCAAGAGGACCAGCAGTCAAAAGCCCTTACAAATTTGTATGGTGCTTGCTCAGACAAACAAAATTGCTCAGCTGTTTAACAATTGCCTTAGCTATTGTTACCTAAATAAAGCATACCTGATAAGGCACTGGAATTGAAAATTTCAAAGCTACTTAATAAAATGGGTCTTTGAGCCTCGCGAGGCATTGATAAACTGTTCCAGTGGCAGTTTGATCTTCACCTGTTAATTATGCAAACAAGTTCAAGTTGCTTGCTCTGCTCTGCAGCACATGTATGTAACAGCTGCTAAAAAAAAAAAAAAAAAATCAACAAAAATTCTTTGTTCTAGTGTAAAGCCACCACCGAGCCTGCAAACTCTCCCCAGGGGGAGATGATGCCTCAAAGGGTTAAAAATTTCTTTTTTCTCCTAAGAGATTTGTTGTGGGTCAAGCTTTGGGCAGTAGGGTCTTTCTCCACCCTGTGGAAGCAGTACAGGAACCTACTGCTGGGTGGAGACTTTCCAAGCCCTTTCCAAGATCTCCACGGTGGCTTTTCTAAAAGGCCCTTGGAACACACCGGTTCCTCTTGGCAGCCTCAGCCTGAGCCGGTGCGTTAAGAGACGGGGCCATGTGCCCAGGGGAAAGAAGGACTCCATGCCAAGACAAACTAACAACCAGCTCGGTCAGGCAGCAGCTGAAAGGGTCCCCGCTCCGGAGCTGTTTCGTCCTGCCCGTTAGTGAACGAGGCTGGGAAATTCCATGCTGCAGTCCCGAGATCAGGAGGAAGAACGTTCAGGGAAGCACAGCACAGGATGGCAAGAGGAACAGCAGCCTCTCCCCAGACCGAAGGAACCCACTCATTTCTAGAGGGAAAATATCTCCTTGTTGCAGCCCGAAGTTGCTGATAAGGGTGCTGGAGACAGGCTGTAATCAGCACGACCCAGCAGCTTTGAGAGTAATTCTGTTTGATCGCGGGCGGTGGGACTGCCTTCCCCTCCTGAGGGCCAGATCCCAAGAGCAAGCAGCACGTTTCAGCAACTCCAACAGAAACGTGCCGGCCGGCCGAAGAGGGATGGTCAGCAGAAGGAGCTAGCAGTGGACAGGACTTATCTCCTCAGCTGCAAAGAACCACTTCTGGGCAGGGGAGGGGTTTTGTGGCTTGTTTGCTATACAACAGACTTTCCAAAAATATCCGTTTGGAACCATCAAAACACCCTGTTTTGAACTCTAATAATGTAATAAAAAATTAAAACAGATGCTAACTCATCAGAACACGCATGCCTTACCAAAACAAGGAAAAAAATTAGCTGGAGACTAGGAGGAGACATATTCCTACGCAACATTTCAATTTTAATGAAACTGGATTTTTTTCCAAGGGAAAAATTGTTTTAGAGAATACAATTCAACCAGGTCTATAGGTACCAAGTTAAAGTAAGACTCCAGTGGCACTGAGGCAGGAATTTCACAGGCAGAAACAGCACCAATTAATCGGTCACTTTCCCAGGATATCCTCTTCACCTATCTCAGCACGATTATTTGTGCAGACGCAAAATGAAACATATCAGGGCATTCAGCTCAAACCTTACTTTTCAGCCCAACCAAAGAGTTCCCGGACTCAGTTGGCCTCAAGGTCACGCAGCTTTAGAGAGGGCAGGGATGATTTAAGGTGGCAGCTAACACTTAGTGAAGGAAAGGATCCAAAATCAGAACAGCGCTACTTTTCCAGTTGCCCTTCGCCCCTGGGGAAACTAAGTGACTGAACCAGTTACAGGCACACCTGGGGACCCTCAGCACAGAGGAGCAATTCCCAGTTTGGAAACAGCCATTCCCTCTCTCTCCGGGTCTGCGTGGGGTGGGAGCCTGACCATTTCCTGATGCTCAGGAAGAAATATCACCTTTTGGAAAGAGGGAATGTTGCCACTGTGGCTCAGTCTGGAAAGGATCCATGGCTTGGGAACAAGATGTCCCAGGAGCTCAGTGGTGACATTTGGCAATATTTAGCTCCAGGCAGTACAGATGTTGGCTGTATTGCCCCAAGGAGTGTCTATAGCCCTGCCAGACCAGCACAGAGCCCCTGGGACACAAACACATCCCCCAGCTGCACCCCACAAACACAGCCAAGAGTCCTCTCAGTCTCCTCTACTGGAGGTGAGAGGGAGGGAGGTCACTGTCTGGCTATTCCACAGCACCAAAGCTCTTATTCTGAATGATCTTCCACAAGAACATTGTATTTTCCATTGGGTATAGAGAAAAACAAAGAGACAAGATGCTTAAAGCCACACTCCGATGTAGAGCAGCCTTAGCTGCTCTGTTTCAGAGCAGGGCAGTGACACAGCCACAAGCCCTCCCTCACCAGGGATGGGTGTTACGAGTGCCCTTCAAAGCACAAGTGCACGACAATTTGAGCTACATCAGAAGAAGTTATTCATGGGGCATCATCAGGGTCGGGTCAGGGAACGGCACAAACTGCCAGGTTTTAATATCCCTCTAAAATTCCTTAGGGTGGCAAGTCACATTAATATACTAAGCTTTGACTCGGGGAACTGTGGGGCAGGTGAAAGGGAAATCAATCGGCAAGCTTCATTTTCTTCAGTTTCTAGAAAACAGCTGCCCAAGAGAAATACTTCTATTTATAGTCTCCCACCATGAGTGGCTAGCAGCTCCAGAGATGTTCAGGTCAGAAACAGAAGAGGCCCTCGTGGGTCAGGACTGAACTAGCCTGGCACAGCTACACAGGACGCTGAGGACCAGAACAGCTGGTGTTGTCTAGCACAGGCAGTAACAGAGCCATATGGAGTCAAGTGGAAGTAGGATGGTGGTGGCCACAGGGCTGTGGAGAAGAATCTCACTTGATGTTTTTTCTGCATAAAGGTGCAGTGGGGGCACTCTTACTTTCATTAACCGGGATATTTTCTGCTCTGCAGGTGTGGAAGCAAGCTTGATCAGATAGCATCTCTTACCCAGCCTCCTCTCCTTTTCAGCCATGTCACCAAGGTCTTGCGGACAAACTCCCCCAGGCAGTCCACGATGGTGTGAACCATGGCTGGCTGTGCGTGCCGCACACAGTCCACGGCCAGCCCGGCTGCCACAGCGTAGAGAGACACCACCTTGCCCCACGTTATGCCTATGAAAAGAAGAAAGGTCATTCAGATTTACACACGCACGCATAGGTCGGTCATGAATAGACAAAGGAAAGAGCTCTCCTTCGTTAGGTGTGCCCGCAGCTCTGCATTTGGGTGCAGCCACAGTTCTGCATGCTGATCATCACAGGGGAAAAGAAATACCAGGGGAGTAGGGCTGGTCAAAACTCTCCACCTGGAGAAGCAGAATTAAAGGATCTGACCAGGGCATGCTCCGACCCCCTCTCGGCACTGGGTGCACAGCTTTGGAGAAAGCAGCCCAAAGGGATCATCAGCCCTAGGGAAGGTGTGCACCACCGCGGTTTACACTTCCATCAGCTCTCAGTCATGCACATGCTGCACAGGAGGCGATTGAATTCAAAGAGTTTGAGGAACCTGGGGGTTTTGTCACCAGCACAAGTCTTAAACACCCTTAAGACAAAGCCTTCCTGCTTTTTTCTAGATCAGAGAAGACTTCCAATGTGACACACAAAGCACACACGAGACAAGCAACTTCAGCCAGTTCTACCATGACACAAGAGCAAATAAGGGAGGCAAAGCTTCAGGGCCAAGAGTGTTGGCATCCTCCTTGATGCCAGGAGTATACCCCAGTCTCCACCTGAAAAACAGGCAGTTTCAAGAGTTTTGCCACTCTGCCTTCATTATTTAACATAGCGTATCCCTTCCCACCAAAGGCAGTGCAGGGACAGAGCGCCAGGCAGTTATCTAATCTCCCAGAAAACAGCCTTCCTGCTAGGCTGACCTGCCAGCAACAAACACTCCACAAGTGGAGGTTGTCCCCGCAGCAGTCACCTTCCTGCACGTGGTAGCGGTACGTACTCGGGCTCAGCTCTGGGTACCAGCCAACCTCTCCGGGTCTCCCTCGCTCTTTGCCAACACCACTGGGCGTAAATCCTCCATGCCTAAACATCGCTGCCAGCAGTCCCTCATCGGGCTTTTATCAGGACCAGCGACCTGGAAATGCACCTCTTCTGAACCCATGCAGAAGAACTACCACAGCACAATGGCACATGGATTTCCTTTGGATCCACTAGGAAGCTGAATTCTCCCCCTTGCTTTATTATCTGGAATAGCAGCATTTGACAAGCATACTGTGAAATATTTCACAGTGTTAGGTCTCTATGGAATCTCTCCAAGGTCTCTCCCAGATGTAGCCAGAAGCCAGGTCTTGCTGGGTTACAGTAAGAAAGAAAACAGGTGAGACAAAGAAAAGATTAGTTCAGTCACTAGATCTAAGGACCAGAAGGGGTTAAACACCAGGTCAGAAAACTGGATGGGCTCAGTAATCTACCAGCTAAGAAAGCAAACCCTTAAATACAATTTAAATGAAGTGAAGAGTCTCCTCCTTTCCTTCATCGTGCTCCCTGATCCCCAGGCAGCCCGACCCATCTCTCGGGGATGGAGCTCCAGACCCCTCTCAGCTTCTCACACCGCAGCAGAGCTCCCCACGTTCCTTTACGATATGTGCAGGTTTCAGAGCCTTTCCACAATCCTTCCATTTAGTGCCTCAAAAGGGCCAATCACACTAACACTTTGAGAAATGGCTTTTTTTTTTAAATAAAATAAAACCCACTAAACTCTAGAGCAACTGTTCAAACGTCAGCCCCAGGAATAGCTTGTTAGACTGAAGGAAATCCATTCAGTTTTCAAAAAAAAAAAGAGCCATTTTTCACTTATGACTGATATAAGATCAAGATATACACACGATCCTTTTGTGAGGCTCTGTAGCAACAGCTCAGAGTCTCCTGTGGTAGTGCTGGTGAAGGACAGACTATCTCCAAGATGAGAGGAAGTTATTAATAAAGCTAAATTGGCTGTTATTTGGATTTTATTTTCTGAGTGGGCCCTGCAGTGTCCCCTCCCCAGAGCTGTCACTCAGGAAGTTCACACCCTGTGTGGTATTCACACTATTTATCTTTCTCACATTGCGTGTCACCGTGACAGCCAGCGGAACAGGCCAGGATGAGACTATGAAACCACAGGAGAAAACATCAGACAGAGGGTTCCTCCTGAGAAGCCAGAGGCTGTCCTGCTGCAGGTCCATACCTCTCCACCCAATGACAGAGGCTTTAAGGGGTTGTCTCTTGACAACCACGATCTCCTGGACCAGAGCCTCAGCTGCCTTACACTCAGCCACAGCGTAAGTCAGTTTTTACAGCTCTCCACCCCTGCAGGAGTACAGCTCCTTGAGTTACATGAACCAAAGTTACCCAAAATTCCAGGGAAGAGTTCACTGGCTTATTCCCAAGTTTTTACTGACAGCGCTCTTTTTTAAGAATCTGAAGCAAGTCCATTAGCTCTGAGATATTTACATGGCAGTAACAGAGACTGAGAGGGAGCTGCAGCCACCCTAGCGGAGAAAGATGGCTGCAGTCCTGATTAACTTTGTTTTAAACCCAAGTTACTCTTTCCAATAGAAAAAAAGCGCATCCACAACCTATGAAAGATAAAGGCTCAGCAGAACCACATTTTTTCTGATGCAGAGGAAAGCAGTTTGCTCTACAGATATGTGAGTCCAGGGGTCTCCTCCCGGGGAGGATGGAGAGAAAGCCCTTTGGCTCTGGCTTCTCTGCCAAGGTTGCTGTGTGCTTGCTGCAGGACTTGCACAAGGTGAACACCTCCCCAGCACATGGCCAGAGCCCCTCTCTCTTTCACATGGACAGCAGAAAGAGGACACGCCGTTGGCCGATGCTTATCATGGTGATGGATGTGAAGGGCTCAGCGGTCACTTCCCATTATCCTCCTCTTTACAGAGCGTGCCTGTAAGGGTCAAACCAATTGTTCAGTCTGCTTTTCCTGTTGCCAGCAGAGCTGAGCCATGCAGGTGGGAGAGGAGAAAATCCCCTCCCGATTTCTCTGCATGGACACTCCTCTAGCCACCGCTGGAGGCAGAAGATGGAGACGGCAGGCTGGGCTCCTTACCTGACACAACAGGGCACAGGTTATGCTCTTGTTTGCACGAGATGTTGTAACAGGAGCCCTGAAGCAAGGGAAGAGCAGACACCTCTAACAGCAGCTCAAGACCAAAGCTGGGCCATGCCTGTGGCCAGTCCATCTGCCCCAGGAGGGCTCCAGCAGCTACCGAGCTTCAGGCAGGGCAGGGGAACAGGCCACAGCAGCCCTCACCTGCACTCTTCTAGGACACCAGCTCCATTAACTTTTTTCTCTTCAGGCTTCCCTCGGCAGGGGTAGAGGAGCACAATCTACTGGCAGGGCAGTGCCTCTGCCCCCTGTGATGTCCAGGCCAGGGTAACACTAGCTCGATGCATCCCTTGGCATAACTGGGTATCCATCGGCCGCTGCACCTGAGGAGAGACTACACATTGTCTTGCTTCAAATTCCTCCAAAGGTCTGGCTGCTGTCCACACGGGGCGAGATGGGCGCTCATCACCAAGAGAGATGCCGTTCACTGCCTCCCACTGCGCAGACCAGCATCCACAGGAGCTAACGGCGTGAGGGAATGGAAAACTGGTCCAGAAAGGAGCGATCAAAACAGAGAAAGCTCTGGAACTTCTGCTCATAGCGATGGAACGAAAGGACAATGAAAAAGTGAAAAGCTGCTAAGAAGGCATTTTAAGAAATAAGAAATACAAGTTGCAGACTCAAGGCCAGTCATGGAGCCAAAGGTATGTAAACACTGCCCACGGGAGAATGAACTAGCAGGAGAAGACCGCTCTTGAAAGCGTTCCCGCTGCGTATTCGCTTGCCTGCCCCAGGGGAGGGCTCAAGAAGCCACGGGACACGACTGCGCAGAGTCTCAGAGCACCACCATCCAAGGTTACTCAAGTAGACTTCCCTCTGCTCCACTCGGCATCGGAGCCCAACTTGCAAATCAGACCTAAGAGAAACATGATCGAGTGCTGCATTCCAACAGCTGGGAGAATACAGCCAGACACAATATCCTCTCCTCCAGTGGAGAGAAAGAAGCCAACAAGGATGTGCAGAAGGCAGGAAGCTCAACTCATAAGGCATAAGGGATGAGGAAGCAGTGGGATGCATTTCCAACAGCATTTGCTCCTGCAGAGGAAAGTACTCGTTCCTGAGAACCCATCAGCCATGCAGCCCTGTTGTACAGGACTCACTTCAGCCCAAGGGCTCTTTATTGAAAACTGATAGGCACCCAAACCAATACAAAACCTCAGTGAAAGCTTCTGGAGAGCCCTCATACCGAGCAGCTCTTACCAACTGGAGGAAACCTTTTCCGTTAGGAAAGGAAAATGCACCTCCATTTTCTACTTCTTTTTTTCCACAAATGACCCCTTCCTCATGAGATTTATTTAAACACCTGATGTAAATACCAGCTCAGCCAGGCCCCAATCCAAAGTCTGTTAAAGTCAGTGGAAAGTCTCCTGCTGGCTGCGGAGCTGCTCTGGACCACACACCAGCATTGCCACAGAGGTGATGCTGCTGCAGATCCTTCAACATCCAAAGCAGGTCAGGGCTCTGCGGTGCCAGTCTCCACACAGGTGGGCTCTCCTCACCCCGAAAAACTAACAGGTTGTATGGAAACAGGGAAACAAAATACAGCCTGAGCCTTACCATGCTCCGTGACCTGCTCACCTTCTGCCTATATTCTCGGCTGTTAATGTGGCTGGAATCGGGATTCAAGCTGTCCTTGCTACACTACAGAAAAGCCAAACCTGAGATAACTGGAACAGAGAATGCTGTGAAGTCAAATATGCCACAAGGTACCCATGCAGTGGGACTGACAAGAACGCCAGATGTCCTCAGTTTTGCCGCCTGAGGATGCTGTCGGCCTTCTTGGCCACCTGGGCACACTGCTGGCTCATATTCAGTCGCTAGTGGCCAACACCCCCAGGTCTTTTTCCACCTGGCAGCTTTGCAACCACTCTTCCCCCAGCCTGTAGTGTTCATGGGGCTGTTGTGACCCAAGTGCAGGACCCAATACTTGGCCTTGTTGAACCTCACTCCACTGGCCTCAGGCCATCCACCCAGCCTGTCCAGATCCCTCTGTAGAGCTATCCTACCTTCAAGCAGAAGTTACCTCCTAACTTGGTGTCAGGGTTACTGAGGGTGCACTCAATCCCCTCATCCACATCGCTGATAAAGATACTAAACAGAACCTCAGCCCTGGAGACACCACTCGTGACCCGCCACCAACTGGATTTAACTCCATTCATCACAACTCTTCGGGCCTGGACATCCAGCTTTTTTTACCCAGCAAAGAGTAAGCCCATCCAACCTACCAGCAGTCAGTTTATCCAGGAAAACACGCTGTGGGAAATTGTGTCAAAAGTCCAGGTAAACAAGATCTGCAGCCTCTCCCCCATTCACGGAGCAGGTCATCGTGTCACAGGTTTGTCAAGCAGGACCTGCCTTTCATGAACCCATGCTGACTGGGCCTGATCACCTGGTTGTCCTGCACGTGCTGCATAAGGGCACTCAAGATGACCTGCTCCATAACCTTCCCAGGCACCAAGGGTGGATCTGCCAATACACGTGGGTGAGAGCAGGGCTCCCAGACACCAGCAGGGCTTTCTCCTCAGCATAGCAGCACGCACAACCCGCTCCACCTACAGCCATCCACCTTTCTGGCTTAGTTCCCCATCTCACTTCAGCTTTGGAGGTAGGCCAGTTCTGATGTAGTCAGCTATAGTCATCTAAGCCGATGCAATCTACTTACCTGCAGCACGAATACCTGAGCCTGCAAACCTGACCTTCGTTTTCCTGTAAGCCTTGATGCAAGTAAAGCTCAGCGCTAAGCCACAGGATGGGGCACCTGCACTTTGAACACAGCCACACTCTGACATTCCTGCTACACTTGCCCAGCTTTTGCTTTCTGAGGCCATACGCCCCCCCAAGAACAGCCCAGGGCAAAGGCAACCTGCATTCCAGACGTGCTCTGAGAGGATCCCAAGGGGTTCAGCGCTAGCTACAGAATCCTATTACATCCATTTCTTATGGCTCAGCTTCAGCTTCCCTGACCTGGGGAATAAATGTGCCCTACTAGCCCAGCTGGGAGCCGTGCTTTTGCAGTGCCTCTCAGAGATCTATTCCGTCATCTGTTGTGATTCTGGAGAGGATCTGTGCTTTCCAGCACAACACACTTCAGATCTGAAGTCCAGGATGTCAGCACAGGGCTTCTCTAGGCTGTCAGTGGTTCCCATGCAGTGCGTGCACATAAAGATGCTGAGCTGATTTGAAGATAAAAGGTTTTGGGTGAGGATGCCTATTTAAAAGCACAACAGAAACCTGAACTTCTATCCTGTACTGCCTGCTGTGACACTCCTCACATCAATGTCACTGGACCCAGTGTCTTCACACTACTATGCTCTTAGCAAGCAGCTGTCTTTGGGTATTTTTTTTATGTCTTGTTTTGGTTTGTTTGTTTGTTTTGTTTTTTGTTTGCAGTCTTTAACAACAACATCTACCGTCACTTCCACAAACAACACAATGAAACACTGCAGAAAACCTACAGCCATGTCAGGACTTGCCTGACATAAATCTCTCTGTAAAATGTTTCTCTTCCCGTGATTCCTCCCGACTGCATTCCCAACCGCAGGCAGGGACTGTTCTCAGGGAGGCTGAGGATCCCTCGCAGGAGCACAGCACAGAGCGTTCCTTTGCTTTCCACAGTCATCTCTGGGACCAGTCAAACAGAAGCAGAAGAATGTTCATGTCCAAGCAGTGAGAAAGATGAAAGCTTGTCTAGAACAGCTAGCCTCGAGGGCTGAGGCTCCTGTCTCTCTGAGCAGGAGAACACAGAAGCAGCAACTGGGAGCAGCAGGCTCCATTGCAGTTCTGGCCATCGCTGGGGAAAAGGAGGCCAGAAGGAGAGGAACTCCCTTGTGATGAGTTGGTTCTGGCTCAGCAGCATGAACTGGAACAAGGGAGACTCCCATGTAATGAATCTTCTCCAGTTGCCAGTGGTGAGCAAAGGAGCTTGGAATGAGTGACCTCCCTGTGCAATGAGGTAACACTACCTCCTAACAAGGAAGGGCAGGAGATGCCTTCTAGAATGAGGGAGAACCTGCCAGGAAGATATAACAAAACAGAGCATTTCCCTGCCTGAACAACAGAGCATAGAGGAGCTCTCATTAAATCATTAAGGCAGGGCACACTGCCAAACTGCCCACAGCCCTTTCAGAAACCATGCCCCACCTTGCAGGCCATCCCAGAAACATGCCTTCTCTGAGGTGGCTCCATCCTGTTCTTTCCTGCCCAGCCCTGTCTGCGTATGTGTCAGGGCACAGTACCTGCAGTGAAAATCTGCGCAGCTACTGCCAGGAAGGCGTCCGTCACCACCGTCTCCGAGTGCAGCGAGATGTTCAACTGGCGGGCGATATTCCGGTAGACGTTGGGACGAATGTATTCCAGCTCATCCCCTGGAAACAAACAGTCTGGAGTCAGCGTGCAGAACACCAAGTCCTGCTCCCACCACGTAGGGACTACACAGCTGGGGCCACCCCGCATATTCCTCCAGCTGAAGAGACTCAACCCCAGCTCCACCTTATTTCAAACAGGCAGCAGAGGGCTTAGGCTCCTTTGGATGCAGTCCCCTGCCACCTGCACCTTGCTTTCCTAATATTCTGTGTGCCTGGCACTTCCAAAGGGAGCAGGGACACGGAGTGACCCTGCACCAGTGGCATGGCTGCAGTGGTCTCCAATATACATGATGTTCCCCGGCTGGATGCCTACCTGTCCTCCAATACCGGAGACTGGCTTCAGATAAGCAAAACCACCTCATTTTTCTTCAGAAAGTAAAAGGAGGCACGTATGTAAGCTTTTGAGAGATATGCTCAACACCCCGTCAGACTTGTACAAAAAAGCTTCAAGATGAGAGTGACTCAAGAATGTTGGAGGCTGATGAAAGCCAAGGATCCACCCAGAGCTGCACAACACTGAGCAAAGTGACTATCAGCTCTGCTACTTTATGCTCATACAGTGACAATCTGGAGTTCCTTCTCTCCTCCAAATGGTTAAAGAGATGTTCCATTTGCCTGGCTGACCCCTCAGCAACAAGGTTCTCAACACACACACAGACACAGGCTTTAGCCTCCAGGTTGTTTTCTCCCCAGCTGGGATGCAGTTGGAGGTGCTAGGGTAGCTTGAAGACCAAGAAGGAAATACCAAGGAAAAGCAGAGAACCTCCTGCCACAGGTTTGTGCGACCAACCTCGGGCAACAGCAGTAAAGCTTTTTCTCTGCAGCAAAACAAAATATTTTTGAGCGGTAGAATTAATAAAGCCCAGTTTCCAATGGCTTTATGTCTCTATAGGGGCTCACAGACACTTAATGAGGGTTCCACGGCTGCTGTAGGAGCATTACACAACGCACACGTTGTATGAGACCAAGGCCCTTTGTGCATGGAGAGTCCTATTAGGAAATAATTCTTCCCAGAAAGAGTGGTCGGGCATTGGAATAGGCTGCCCAGGGAGGGGGTTGAGTCCCCATCCCTGGATGTGTTGAAGAGACGATTAGATGTGGTGCTGAGGGATATGGTGTAGGGGAGGACTTTGTAGAGTAGGGTAGATGGTTGGACTCGATGATCCCAAGGGTCTCTTCCAACCTAGATGATTCTATGATTCTATTTGGTTTATATTTAGGACACTCTGCTCTGTGTCCTTCTCCTACACAAGGGTGCTCTGGAGCACCCAGGGGAAGAGGAGAGCCGTCACAACACCTTTACATCCTTCTGCAAGACCCAGGTGACCTGCCCTAGTCAGAGGGCAACTGATCCTCCTGAAAACTCCATTTAGATGGGGACTAAAAAAGAAGATGACACCCCAGTCGGGAGCTTATTACAGAGTCATTAGCTACTGGACCTTAATTCATCTAACGGGTCACTGGTGCTCAGCACAGCACAGGCAGAGCCCAGCTCCCCGGGCCCTTTGTGTGTGTGGGATTGTCCCACAATCTGATGGCAAGAGGAAACCCTGCCAACACATGCTCAGCCCTGATAAGGGGAAACGTTACTCGCACAACTCAACAGCTGTTTTCTCCTCACAGGGAGCACACAGGCTTCCCTGTAAATGCAAGGAAGTGGGGATAGCCCTGCCCATGGCTAACTGAGAGGGAGGCATGGGAGGCTGGGACCAGCACTTGGTAGCCTGCCACCGTCCCAGCTTCCAACGAGCAGTGCCTGGCGGCCCCAGATGAGATCAGGTTTTGGTTGGAGGGGCACACGCTGCTGAAGATTGATTGATTTTGACCAGATCTTCTGTGGGTGGCCAGGAGCTGCCCTGCAGCGAGGCACGGGGCAGACCAGCAGAGCAGAGGAAGGGAAGCCCAGGAAAGCAGTCCCAGGCTCACAGACTCCCTGCCCCGGTGGCCTCAGGACCTTCCCAGCAGCACGGGACGTTGGTGGCAGTCCTCAGTGTCTGTGCTCAGATGCCCGAGGGCACACTCAGCAACATTTAGAGCCATTTCCATGTTTCCCCTCCTTTGCCCAGAAATCACGGAGGAGCCAGTAGGGTAGCAGCGACTGTTCCCACATGCAGAAGCTCAGTGCGGTGGTGAAACGGCACTTGCCTGGGCCTCAGCCAGAGCAGAGACAAGTTCAGATAAACCAGACCTCTGACACACATGGCAGGTTGGTCTGGGGTGTCTCACTTGGCCATACCATTAGTTTTTACCACCTCTGACTCATTAATTAGCTGCTAAGCCTCACTAAGCTGATGGGCTCTCGCTCCCCAAAGACTTGGCAACTGCAGCGCCTGTGCCAGCACCTCTGCTAGCCCACCGTCAGGCTCTCTACTGAGATACTCTAATGGTGGGCTCTCCACCAGCAGAGTTCATCAGATTCTCTACTGCCTCGGCACACGTGCCAGAGTGCTAGGAAATACTCTGACTTCTCATCTCCACAGGCTTCTCAGCGCTATCACGGAGAAAAAACCCGTCTGGCTTGTTGCACCGCTTCGTAAGCAGCTAAGGACTACTGTTGCTGGCAGGTGGCTGGATACCACTCAGCCTCGTGCTAGTTTATAGATGAAAAGGGGTAAAGCAAGGGACAGGCCATGTGGCAGGCAGCATTTCTGAACAAACAGTTCCGAAACAACTCCTCGTCTTAATAAGGAGGACTGCTCACCCTTCTTGTTGCATGGGTACCACGTGGCTCCCTCCAAACAGATTTGCTCAGAGAAAGCACCAAGTTCCCGCAACTATCAGCCAAATGTTTCCATCTGGACAGGGATATGTAACAGGAGAGTCATCCAGGAGACGCCTTCAGATCCAGTCTGCCACCTGTTTGCCCTTTAACATGCTCCTGGCCACCCACAGAAGATCTGGTCAAAATCAAACAATCTCAACCCCCACCCCAGGAAAAGAAGAAATGGAGGACAAAAAGGCAGTGAGATTGACAAAAGAACAAAAAAACCCCAAAGAGCAAACAACCACTGAAAACAACAACAACAAAAAAGAAGTACAGTCAGCGTAGCAGAGAAAAAGTGAAAAACAGTAAGAAAATGAATGAATGGGGGAAAAAAAAGTCAGTCAAAAGATACTTAAAAAGAAATTTGGGATAATATCAAACAGAAGTAGAAAGAAAGGGGAGAAAGCGGGGAGAGCAGCCTGGTCCTGAGTTTGTTAGGCCCAGCTAAAGGTTACTTCATCTGACTTATTTGAACTTTGGTGTAATTAAGTCAGATGCAAATGCTAGTGGTAGTTTCCAAGCCAGATGTGAACTAATATACCAGCCTGGAGGCAAAGAGGAATGTTGGAAGCAACTTCCAAGAATGAGGGTGTTGAGATCCCAAAAGGCAAACAGCTTGACTTGAGCATGCAGGAGGCTAACACCTAAACCAAAAGGCCAGCTAACTCTCTGCCTTTAGAGGTTACTCCTGGCACAGGCACAACTGCAGAGGATGTCTTCGTGTAGCAGCCTTTAAATCGCCCTCCCTGTGGCCCCGGTGGCCCCCCAGCCGCGAGGGGGGCTAGCCAGCGTGGGCACTGAAAAGCAGTGTATGTCATGCAACAGCAGCCAACTCCTTGCTCCCACAAAAAGCAAGAAAACTCCCGTCTTGCTGAAGGCAGGCAAAGTAAAAATCAAACACGCTGTCACCGAAAACAGCTTCTATGAAATCTCCAACACGCACAGTCTAAGCAACTACCCCCAAATTAAATGTCCTTGCAGCTGGGTGAGCAACTGGTGAAGCCCGAGTCCCGAGGCAGCAGCACTGCCCCAGACGCCAGCTTGGGTTGCATCACGGCAGCCAAGTCACCTGTGTCTGGAGAAAACACTGCAAGAGCTGTTAAAATGCCAAGCTGAGAAGGACTAATTAAACTACTGTGACAACTGCTACACAGCTGGGGTCTTATGCAGATAAAATGAATTTGCTGTTGGGCTTTCTTGGACTGCATCATACTTTTAAGTTGTAGCAAGTTCTCAGAAAAAAAAAAAAAAAAAAGTAGTTCTGCAGAAACCCCACGCTGAGCAGGGCTCCAAGGGACTGAGGAAATGCAAGTAAAGGAGCTGTTCAGGGAAGATCACAAAAAACAAATCTAAATGCCCAAAAGCAGAGAAGAAAAACCTCTGTATCACCATATGAAAAGCCTCTTGGCACTCATGAGTTTCAGAAACCTTGGTCTGGTCTGAATCGCCCTGTATAGTTTCAGTTCCCACCCATCCCTGCAGACACTTACCCAGTCGCAGCAGTATGGTGGACACCTCGGCCAGCTTTCCTCCAGGCACCGGCGCATTGTACTCGGGTTTGCTCCAGCTGACACCCGCTCGAATGAGCCTGGAATTTATGTAGTCTCTGCAGAGAGCCTTGGCTTGGGACACAAGCTCCTTGTCAGTGGGAGACCTGTCAAAAACCTCCATCACCTCTGCAGCAAAGACTGAGGAACGGCGTAGCACTTCCATCCTCGGCTGCCCAACCGACCCCTCAGCACACGCAGCCGACCCGATGCCTCAGGTGAGGATCTGCAGGAGCTGTGTGTAGTAATCCTCTGCTCTCTTGGTTTGTCACAGCTACCAGCAGTTATTCTCAAAAGGCCAGTTTTTCATTTTACCTGGTGAATAAAAGCGTCTGTAAGCCCTCTAGCATTGCAAAGATGTAAATCAGGAGCCCAAGTATCATAACTTACAGTTACGCTAAAGTCAGTGGTAACATATTTACAAAACATTTGTCCAGGTGCATCTTACAGACAAGGGACAAAGTCTTCCACCTTATGGCCATTCTGATTTTCACGGGCAGCATGACCCACAGAAGGGCTGCAGTTTTGAACTATCAAGGTGTTCCCTCTTTTCCAGTTCAGATTCAGCAATCCCAGGATTACCCTTCAGAGAGACTAAATGGTGAGAGCGTGGAAACAATTCATAGAATACGTAGACAATCTCAGCTTGTTTCAATTAAACTGGGAAAAAAAAAAATGTATCTCAAATACCAGCTACAGTAACCTCAACCAGATGTCAACAGACATTCCAGCTCAGTAGGTCATGGATCCTTCTGAAGAAATGGTGCTATTGCAAGCACAGGGGTACAGGACCATTTGAAGTGTCTCACCGGAGACAGTTTACCACATTCTCAGTTTACATTTTGGTTCTGCCACTCTTTTTCATTTTATTTTTTTTCCTCCAAAGCAATGTGCATACTTCTTGAAAACCTTTAGCAATGGCAGAGAGAGCAAAACAGAAAAGCAGATCTTAAAAAAGTTTTCAGGTGTGAATGCCTACAGATAAAACTCAAAATTTCTTCAGACACACCTGAATTCATCTGTTGATCTGACTTTTTAATGCAGCACCGCTTTTGAAGGCAGTCAGACGGAAGCCTTTATTCAGATGTTAGGAAATGTATTTTTCAGTCCCCAGTTTCAGACACGGATCTACAATAACGACTTTCAAATGAAATAAATAAAGACAGTTATTTCTGGTTTTCCCAATTAAAAAATATATTTACCTCTCATCCTGCACTTTTTCCCCCCTCAGTGATTTCTTTTTGGGTTTGGTCTCATGTCTCTTTGGAAGCTCTGCATCAGTGAGCACCCGGCTCAGGATTCAGAGGATGCTCTCCCCCTTCTCCCCGGGACGGTACCGGCCCCGGTTGCCGACCCCCCCGCAGGGCTCAGCGCCGCCTCCCCCCCGCCTCCGCCGCATCCCGGCGCCGCTGCCCCGCCAGCCCCGGGCTCGGGCTCCTGCGCGGCGTCGGGGGCGGCAGAGGAAAGCTCCGGGCTTTACCCTTGTAAGGAAGATGAACCAAGCGGGAGGTGGGGTTGCTGC